>QFDD01007582.1:0-12064 GCA_006871305.1 Vachellia collinsii
TAAAGGAGATAGAGTAAATGTCAATGTTCAAGCATCAAATATTAAAAATCGCTTTGAAATTATTGCCATGTGTTAGTTTGGTGATAGGCATCCTGGTGCAAAATATTGCCAGCTTGTTTTAGAAGGACAAAATTTAATTGAATTTCTCTATCAATGAAACAAAATAAATATATGACATCAAACAATTATATTGGACCTGACATAAAAATACAAAATAAATATATAATACACTGATGATACTGCATATGATTTAATTGAATATTACGTGATTATAGGTAAAATTACATACTTATTTCAAAACAACTCATCGGAGTATATATAAGAAAATAAATATACTCAGTGAAAAATGAAGTATAGATGCAGGTGACAAGAGCACCAGTTGGCACCTCTGATTATTGAAAGTTTATCAAAGTTGGTGGTTTGGTAGAAACTGCAAACCTTCACTCGATTGCATGACATGACAATATTAATAGGGGATTAGGATTCTACACGCAAAGCACTATTCTTAAGCGTAGAACTCCAATCAAATATTTGGGCAAAATAATCCCTTCCACATAATCCTTCTTAACTACCGGTGGCCATAGTGATATACGAACGTTATGCTTGCATATAAATGAGATGAACTTCTTCATAGGATATGTTTATTGGCTTGTTAGGCTAACCTCTTCCTCGCTAGATTGTACACGTTAATATTCTTAAACACAGCGCTGAACCCGGTCTACAATTTTTTTTTTTTTTTTAAAAAGATGTTAATTTCTATTTAATGTTTAATTCCAACGCTGCGCGGGAGCCTGGAGGTGACCAGTCAAACCCACAAAAACGGGTTTGATAAGAGGTTAGGGCGGAAGTGTCAGGATGTACTTGCCCGACTTCATGTAAAGAAATTCATTTTTTTTTTGAACTCGTGGACTATGCCTATGCCCCTAGTTCTTTCAGAAAACTATCATACAAGAGAGTCCCATCAGAAAAGAAGATTAATTAGCAGAGAGCTAGGTGAGGTAAATGAGATTAAAACAGGCATCGATCTGTAGAGTCTGGCGTGTGCAGGCGAGGACGGAAGGAGAACTTAAAAGAGAGTTTGCAAAATGACCTGAGGTTAAAGGACTGTTCGCCGTGTCTCTTTACTCGTAACAAACTTCGACGTCTCAGAGTTTGCGAGATGTGGGGGCTTTCGTTTCATATATAATTGTTTTCCAAAGGGGTAGGCCTGCAGGTAAGAAACTGGAAACATAGGCACATCTCTAAAGGGGAAACGATTGAATTTCCAACTCATTCTGCATATCTACCAAGTGATATTCAGTTGATCTCAACACGTCTTCTTAATTAGGGTTCGGATTCCGATGCCGTCTTTCAGAAGAAGTATTACTAGGTTTAAATGCATTCGATCTCAGCCACGGATCATAAACGATTGGGGCTCTTTTCCACCAGATTTTTCCAGATCAGGAACAAAAGACCTGCTAATATTTTGCAAATGATCTCACCATCTAGTCTTTTTATAACGGCTTCTTAACTGAAATCTAAATAGTCTTTTCATAAACTTGCCATGGCTTGGGACATCTGGCTGCTTTGATACTCGATAGGAGGTTAGCTCTTGAGGATGAAGATTATTTGGACTTTCATGGACCTCACCATGTGGTTACATCATTGGTCCATGTGTAAATTCGGACCACTGTGGCCCAAGTAAACGAAACTAGATTCCAAACACTAGCCCATCTGCACCGCGTGTCATTGTGAAATCGTTTCGCTGTCCATGCTGTATATTACTTTTTTTTGAAAAGATTAAAGAAGCTAAATTCATTATTTAAAATTATTTATATTTATCATTTTTTTAACTAATTCACTTAACTTATAAACTAATACATAATTTAATTATATGCATAAATAAATGATTTTAACTAATGTATTTAACTTCATTAATCTCTTCAATAAAAATTAATTCACTCTTACATTAAAACCTGAATATAACATATGGGTTGAAGGATCTACCTCCTAAATTTAATCTTCACTACAGAACATCAAATCACTTAATTTCATAAATTTATAATTTTTATTTTCAGGTATCCTATTTATTACACAGATTAAAAAGTTTCTATTTAAAGGTTATCATGATTAAAAAAATACTCCACTCAATTCTTAATAAAAGTTATACGTTGTAATTCAATTTCTTTGTTAAAATATATCTCACATTAAGATAAGATGGGTTGTAGTTTAGAAAAACCAATCATGTTACTTGCAAATAATTTAACCAATTTCCTTAATACGTCCAAATTGCATTTATTTAGCATTTGATTGGAGCAAGTATCTTATTTCGATGGATTCTCATAACTCTAGAGGATCAAATTGATACTAGTATGCAGAGGCTCGGAACCCTCCGATGATTAGACCGGAACGCAAAAGAGACTTTGATATTGGGATCGGTAAGCAAACGGCGTTGGACCATCCAAATTACACAATGGAAGACGATACATCATATTACTTCTTAATCACTACGATCGATCCCTCCATTCATCGTACCTCCTTGTTATAATTT
The DNA here is from genome assembly GCA_006871305.1 of Vachellia collinsii. NCBI lineage: Eukaryota > Viridiplantae > Streptophyta > Magnoliopsida > Fabales > Fabaceae > Vachellia > Vachellia collinsii. Next base: position 2,531 of record QFDD01007582.1, read on the forward strand.
GCCTCAGTAATCTTCCACTATCAAGTACTGATATAGCCATGGGGCAATCTTCCACTACGACGCACCTTTAACAGATAATCAAAACCAATTAGAAACGCTGAAGTCTCGAAGCTTGCTAAGATGTCTCTCCATGTCTCGTCTGGTTTTGTCCCACTCTTGCCTTTCTATCACAGTTGCTGGATCGTCCTTTTCTCTCTGCACAACGGAAGGACACACATGCAATCAGCTCATGCGCAATAGACCAACAACAGTTTCAGTGAAGAGATGGTTACCGCGTGAATTATTTTGAAGGAGTTCCCATTATCTCGTATAACAAGCAAGTCACTCTTTCTATCCCTATTTCTTCCCCCTGGAGCTGTCACCTGTGTAAAGCATGCCAACACTTAACAAGGATGCTAAAATCACACATCAGTATTCATATTTATAACTCTCAGAGTCAACAAGAATTGCTCTGCTGGTAGATAACCCTAACTAAATTATTTCTAACTAGGCGAGACAAGCAAGATAGAGATCGAATCTGGGCAAGTGGGTTGTTGGGTTTGTTCATTTCAGTCACTAATGTGGAGTGCAAAATGGCATGCTAAGAAGGACCATTAAGAATGCAGCAACTAGGATTACCATCACATTAGAGAAACAAGGAATTTAGCAATAACTTGCTCATGATGAAAGATGCGGTAACTTGCAAGATCATTCATTAAACTTAGTTGATTGAAGGCTGAACCTTTTAGAATAGCAGAAGAACCACACAAATGATATACTGTCTAAATTGACAGGGTTGCACATAATTTCAATTTTATTGGATATCTCCTCTGAAGGGACACGTACTCGCAGCAAAGCAATGCTTATCCAGGATTAGCTGGAAAATTTAAAAAACATTAATTATTTACCAGAACTTTGGCTCTGGTGATTGACTTGGATTTTGAATCAATAACATAAATTTCTTCGAAATCCAGAACAAACTCAGGGTCACCCAGCCTCCGATTTTTGTAGTGTTTTGTCAAGAAGACCTGCAGCAAGAAGAAAGTCAGCTGAGCAAGAGCTGGGAGACATCATTAACAAATAAGTGCTTCCTTTTAGCTATAGCTACATCAACTTTTTGGACTTGTGTTATGATAATTTTTCTTCTAAAGGTAAGAAGCACTTCTAAAGGTAAGAGGCACATTTGAGATTAACACATTTGGTCATAAAAAGAAAGCAAATCATTTCACATAGACCTAAGGGCCCAATTACAATTATTGCCTGTACCTTCTGGATCTCCCTTGCAGTTTTATAAAGTGGATCTCGAGGTGCATCAATTGGTGGCTCAGTCACATTGTAGCATCCATAATCACTTTTGGCACATCGAATGTACTACAGAAACAGGCAAAACCAAAGTTCGAATAATCTGGAATTATAATTTGTAAGGGTTAATGAGATACAGGAACAATAAGCGCATTGAATGCACTCGATTGCTCATGTTATATCAATTATTGTTTTTGAACTATTGATTCCATGATCTCTTATAGCAACACAATATACAGACAAAGGACTTGAAATGAAGCAAGGGTGAGACAGACACATTCCTTGTGCGAAGAAGAACATCCTATGGCACAATTAGTTGAAGCAGCATTTGAGAGAGAAAAATAAAAAAGCTTAATAGATATATGGCATCTCTATATCAATTTGATTAAATAATGAGGGTCATTCTGCAATCATGATTTTGGCAAGTAACTAAAATATTTCCCTTGTTTTAGGCATTACGTAGCAAAATTGCAGCATGGATTCCCTGAGTTCTAAAAGAGACATAAAGTTCTATTGACTAGCATGTGAAACACAAAATATTATGACCATCACGTTCGAAAATTTATTTTTAAGGCGAGGATATGAATGATAAAATAGATATCAGAACAGCACCTTCTGAGGCATTGGAGCGAGAACCTTAGGAATCGAATAAACGTCCGTATCCGGAGGAGTAACGTACATCTACAACAAAATTTTCCACAGGGAAGGCGAAGAAGATTATAATTATATATCAAAATAAAACAAACGGGAAAATCAAGCCCTTTGAAGGTTAGGGTTGCACTCACTAACCTCCCTAAAATCATAGACATCGTTATCAGGGTCCGGCGGTTTCCTTATAAAGAAGTCGCAGTGAAATAAGCTTATCTTGTGAAACTCTTCTTCGTTAATTCTGTAATCCACGACCGTATCCGAATCCCATCCTTGCGTTGACACGAAGCTCTTGCTCTGTACCATCTCAATGTCCTCGTCACCACCAGAAGCGGACGGCGCCAGAGCGCCAGATAATGGGTCATACTCGATTTCAAAGTCCTTCTTGTTGTCCACCTCCTCCATTTCGTCCGGATCCATCATCTCATAGTCATCGGGGCCAGCGGCGTCGCCCTCACCGTCGTCGGAACGCACCAAAAATGGGTTTTTTCTAGTAAAAGGTGAGGCCACCACAGGGGAGTTTAAAATGGAATGGAATTTAAAGGGTACAGAGAAGGCAGAAACGGGGGATTGGGAGGGTGGGAGTGGTGAAAAGGTTGAAGTGAGCAACTTTGGGGAGAGAGGAGGTGAGGAGAAGAGGAATAAAGAGGTAGGGTTGGTGGTCATGGATTTTGGAGGGAGGGAACGAGCTTTGGTTCGGCGTGAAGTTACCGCTCGAGCAGTCGAGTGGAGTCGGATAGACTTGTTGAGAAAAAGAACAGAGCCTGAACTAGGAGGAGCTGGGAATGACAATAAGCACTCCTACATAATTAAAATAAATAAAAATAAACATTTTCTTCAAAATTTACTCTTATTTATTACCCGCCGATTATGCACTGTCCGTTTCGCGCGAGTTGCGACCAACAAGTCCAATTGCAGTCAAAACACATTTGGCTCCTTTTTATTTATAGTTTTTTAAAATTAATTTTAGTTTTAATTTTCTTAACTTTTATTTATTTATTTTGGAATCCCGCGCAATTTCTCCGCAACCGATTTCTTCTGTTTAGGGCTTAGTCTTCTGCCTATGTTTTCCCACCCTAATCAGTGAATCATTGCAAGAAGGCCCGACATTCCGAGGCTACACTAATTAGTTTGGATTATGGTAGAGAAGGCTCCTCCTGGCGATGGTAATTCGGCGAGAGTTTCATCGTTATTCGCCAAAAAGGGTGACCGCCAAATTTTCAAGGTGGAGCTCCGGCCTGGAGAGACCACCATAGTCTCCTGGAAGAAGCTGATGAAAGACGCTAACAAGGTTAATGGATCCACTCCGGCTCCCGAATATCCCAGTAATGCACACCCCGCCCTAGAGTCGAGAATCTCTCCTGTGAGACTTCCTATCTTCTCTACTATCCGATATGTTTTTCTGTTGATGCGATTTCGAAGAATGCGTCCGTCTCTTTTAAGAATTATACATACATTACAGTTAAGACACTAGCGGAGTTCGTGCCCCCAAAAAACCCCCCCAAACACACACACGCACTCACCCAAAAGGGGAAAAAAACCATGCGTCGTACTTAGCATTACAAGAGAGGACGTAAGTCGAGGGCGTTGTTTCTCATTTGGCATATTTACAATTCGGATCCTCTAGTTTGCTTACCAGAACAATTTATGTCTTTTAAAGTATGTTATCTCTTTAAATTAGATATCTGAAATAACAGTAAAATTATGGACGATTTTACTATATTTCTGATTCGTTGTGGAAGTTACTGTCTCTCTTATTAGTTTTTGCTATGTCCATATAATAGCATATCTTGTACTACATTATTTCTTGTTTTTCTTTGGGGCACGTCTACTATAAAATTTAGGATATTTTCTTTTTGAAATTGTATTTGTTTGTATGCTTCAATCCTTGCTCATCTTTTATAGGGGCCCACTGCTGAAAACAAAGTAACAGATGCTTCCCAGCCAAACCGTTTCAGTGCTGTAATAGAGAAGATTGAGCGTCTTTACACGGTGCGATTGTGTATATGATGTTTGATTAGTTTGTTACTAGCATCGCATGAATTTCAGTTATCAATTCATATCATAGATGTGCATTGAGGTTTTATATTCTGGGGAATTTTCAATGTTGGGACGATTATATTTCAGGGCAAGGACAGTAGTGATGAGGAAGATCTACTTGATGTTCCTGATGATCAGTATGATACAGAAGACTCTTTCATTGATGATGCTGAGCTGGTTGGTATCTTTGTATATTGTTTTGGTTTGATTGCTGACTGGAGAAATATCCTTTGTATCCTGTACCCTCCACATGTATATTACTTTTGTTTTAGGCTTCCTATCTTTTCTGCAGGATGAGTATTTTGAGGTTGATAATTCGGTAATTAAACATGATGGCTTCTTTGTCAACAGGGGGATGTTGGAACGCATGTAAGTTTATTTAGTTTAGTTTTTCTTTCATTTTTTTGAATGTTTGGCTTGGGTACCTCCTTGTTCCGACCTTCCCAATGCAAATCATTCCACCTTTTCTTTGGTTGATTGGTGAAGTTAATTGGACAATGTTGCTGCAATGATTGCTCCTTTTTTATGGTCAATAATGTGTGCTTTTGATGTAATGTGAAGTGAGATCTTTTATCAATCATAGTCCTTATGAATTGAAATTTCCAGAGAACTAGTGTAATAATTGTTGTAAACATTTGTAGTACACCTTTTGGTAAATTATGCTGTAGGTATTGCCAATAATGTTTATTTCAGTTCTTGAAATGGGTGCCTTATTGTTAGATTAACTTTAGGGTTGCAGTTGGTGTTGCTAGGTTCACTTAAGACTCTTAGTTGCTACTTGAGCATTTGTGTTTCTCTCATTCTTTCTCTAAACCAATAATCTGATAGCAGTTCTGTTTGGTATACTGTCTAAAAGGTAAATATTAGATGCAATCAATGTAAGTTCCTTTATTTTGAAGCAAGAAAGTATGTGGGTGTTATTGTCATTGCTTATCTTCTTTCGTTGCCTAAAAATTGGTTACCATTCTCAGTTGTGTTTACTGGCAGAAGTATATTTGGTCTTGAGGAGGTTTTCATTAGCTGTACATATTTTTAGCTAATTAATGTGCATGCCTTTTTTAGATAATCTGCTGTAGCGAACCTGTTGTTCATGCTTGAGTCAGTTCTTAATGAATTTTTTCTTGTTCATGGTTTAACTTTTGTGTCACTTGTCTAAAATCTCTGTGCTAATTTCGTAATGATTTTCCTATGTTATTTTCTGAATTACTAGAAGTGAACCATCTGTAGCAGCCAACCAGCACCCGAAGAAAAGGCGCAAAAAAGATGAGTTGAAGAATCCTGGTGAAAGTTATGAGGGTCAAGGATCAATTAAACATGTAAAACTGCGCAAGGCAGCAATCGGAAAAGCAGCATTGTTACCTTTGAAGAATACATCTAATTCCTCACAAAATTTGGTTGTACCTTGTGAAAATTATGTGGAATCAAAATTTCAGAATCAATTGGATGTCCTGGGAATCATTTCGAAAAAGAAAACCGCTGATACTAAACCAGTATTGGATTCTTCTGTCTCTTTGAAGGTGTCTTATGATGATGGTCCTACTTCTGTGACTGAAGCAAACGATGTTGATAAACAGAATGCAGGAGTCCTTCAAATAAAGAACACGAACAACAAACACAATGATGCAAATACATCTTCTGATGCCTCTCAACGGAAGTACCGTGAAAAAAGTGCTGTTGCACATTCCAAATCCCAACCTGGAAGACCCTCTAGTTATACTGATTATTTGGAAGGTACAGGTCGGTTAAAAGAAAAAAGTAGGATGTGTGGATTGCCAGATCTTAACTTTTCTGAGGACAAGTCTGCCATGCAAAAAGCAGTAAGTTGATGTCTTCTGTTTTTCAGTATTTAGGCATTATTAGTTTCAATTCTTATATTAACAAGTGATACCTACAAGTTCTCTACAAGAATTAAATAGACACAGGTGCACCCCTGGGTTTCCCCTGAAATTTTGGATATAGATATGTGTGTATGTTAGCATAATGAAAGAGGAAGGGCAGTATGGTGAAAATATAGATGTAGAGGAGAGGAAGGCAGGGGACAAGGGTGCAAGGACCAAGAGAAAGTCTTGGTAGATGTTAGGCATGAATTCCTAGCATTTTGGTGGTATTGCTTCACCCCCTCTCTTTTGACTTGTCTTTTGGGCTGTCATTGGTAATACTGTGTCTTTGAAATGAACTTAGCTTAAGAAAAACAGGCATGCATGGACTATGGGGTGACTATTTTTTAAAATAGTTTGAAGAGGAACTTTGGCTGTAAGCGAGCTATCCTTTATTGGCATCTTCATGCACCTGGTGAAATATATGTTTTGTTGTTCTGATCTTTTTAACTGCAGATGATGATATCTTTATCAATTGATTGTGATATGTTAACTTTTTGTGCCACTTCCTTCCATAAATGTTTAAGTGTGAAGACTTTCGGCAACTGGTGTTCATGGATTTGTTCAAATGCTCAGCAGAAATCACATTTTATGCACAAGAAAGATGGTTCTAGTGTGAGGCCAAAAATTTCACTTCTTGAAAAGGCAATCCGAGAGTTAGAGAAGATGGTAGTAGAATGTAAGTTTTATAACTGTAATGAGGTTCGCATTTCTCTTAGATATGAATAGTTGGGATTGGGAGTTCATTGCAAATGCTTATTTTTTTTTTTCCTGGTGGTGCTAACTTTACAGCAAGGCCACCTGCAGGGGAAAGCCAGGATGCTGATACTGTCTCCCAGGCAGTCAAAAGGAGACTGCCTGGAGAAATAAAGCTAAAGCTTGATAAAGTTGCTAGAATAGCGGTGATGGCACTTGCTAATCTCTTGATATTGTGCTTCTAAATATGTATACAATATTGTGTTCTATTTTTTTCTCAAGGGCTTTTAACTGTTTGATGTTGTTATATTTTTTCTGAATGATAAAACGTATTGTCTTTGCTGGTGCAGGCAAGTAATGGGAAAGTATCAAAGGATTTAATTAACCGTCTGATGAGCATATTGGGCCACCTGATTCAGCTGAGAACACTGAAGGTATTGCAGCCTTCTTAATATAAACTGATGTGAGGTCACTCTATAGTGTGGATAGAGTGTCTTGTTAAGATGGAAAATGGATTTTTCTACCGTCTTATCCCACAAGATTAAGTTAGGAGAAAGTGTAGGAATGGTTTTGTATGCTTATTTCTAACATCTTCTCATGTGAAAGTTTTTTAGTCATGAAGCTTGGATATCATAGTTTTAACAATTGGCTTACCTCTGGTTACACTATCACTTACTCTAATGCATTGTTGTCCTGCTACAGAGACATTTGAAAGTGATGATAAGTATGAGCATGTCAGCAAAGCAGGAGAAAGACAATAGGTTTCAACAGATAAAGAAGGAAGTTGTTGAAATGATTAAGGTGCCAGGCTCCTCACTGCTATCAAAGGTATATTATAGTCACTCTAGCTTTTCATTCCTTATCGGTGATTAGCAATCTGGCTTACATGCATTTTATTTTCACTTGAATTCTAGAGACCTAGATCCTTTATATTGTTGTGGGAAGTTGCACACATATTGTGATTAGTGTATTTGCCAATATCACGTTATGTTTCTTTAGAATGCTAATGTACCATTTAATTGGAAATAGATTGTATTTAATCTTTTTGCTTGTGGTGTCAAATCCTGATTCGTGTTTTGCATATCTTCCAACGTGTGCATTGTGTCTTGATCACAATTTTTGGACTATCATTTTGTCTTACAGTTCTGTTGTATAATTTGAGATGAATGACTTCCTTCAGGCATTTCAGCTACAGCAACTAGGTGGAGCATCTGGCGATTGTAAAGAATTCGGTCCTGATGAAAAAGTTTTAACTGCAAGCAAGCTTAGTATGGACACTGCAATAGAAGATAAGATTTGTGATCTCTATGACCTTTTTGTCGAGGTAGAATAGCTGGAAGTTTAATGTTTATTTTCAAAAATAATTTTTGGTTGTACTAAAACCTTTTTTAATGAATCTTGTTTGTAATTGTTATAGGGGTTGGATGAAGATGCAGGTCCACAAATCAGAAAATTTTATGCTGAGGTTTTGTTCTCCTTTTAATAGATCTATCTGAGATTATGTTGTTTCTACTTCGCTAATCTTGCATTGTACCAGTACTAGCCTTTCCTACTCGCTACACTAAACTTTTCTTCCCTGGTCATAGACCTCCTATGTAACCCAAAAAAATGCACAACAGACTGCCAGCCCCTTCTCCAATTGCTTTTTCTTTGAGACAAAAATAAACTTGTGGTGTCTTGAGCATTTAATGGGTTAGATGCACTTTCATCCCTACCATTGATTTTTATCTCAGCTCTCTACACTTTCCTTTCAGGAGCCACGGTGCTATTTAGTTTTTGAATATGCAGTTTCTGTCGTGTCTAATTTAGGGCTTATTTGTCAACCCTTCAAAATCACTTATAGAATCACTTTCACCTAAGTTGACACAAAACTCCTCTCATATACTCACTTTGAATTGCTTACAATCACTTTTCAAAAGCTAATCCAAACAAACTATGAATCTGTATCCATTTTTTTTTTAAAAAATAAACTGTTTAATTTGTCAATTTTTCGACACTTAGAGTACCACTTAATGTTCAGCTTGCACAATTATGGCCAAATGGCTGCATGGACAACCACGAGATCAAACATGCTATTTCTAGAGCTAAAGAGAGGCGCAAAGCATTGTACAATAGACATAAGGTATGCCTTTTCGTGCGCATAGTAATTTTTTCATTCTAAAGAAGCCATGACATTTTCTCGAAAGGACAAACTTTTCAAGTCACAACAGAAATAACAGACGAGTTTCTCAATTTTTTTTTCTATTTTTTTTTCTTGCTCACGGGCCAGACCACTGCTGGATGTTATATTTCTCCCGATGGTGTTATTTATTTTGAGTTTTATGTCATTGGTTGACTTGTGTATAATCAGGATCAGGACAAAGTTAAGAGGAAAAAAATTTTGGGAGCTAGGCAGGAAGAGAAACTTCGATATGATGCCTCGCATCTAAACATGGGAGAGAGATTAGCTCCAGCATCGAGCAGTCATCCTTTTACTTCAGTGAACAGACAAATCTGTAATACAATCACCACTGCCCGGTCTTTCAGTTCTTCCATGAATGGTCCTAAACAAGAGAAAGTTAAAGGAGGTTCAAGTAATGCCCGGGATAATGTTAGGGCAGCAGATGGTGTTTTAAGAAAGAAGGTTAAGAGAAAAGCTGAACTTGAATCGGAAGGACCTCATATCCGTCCAGAAAAGCTGGGTTCTTTGCTGGGGGAAGAAAGGCCTAAGGTCCTAAAGCAGTCTGCAGGTCTTCCGCTTGAACCAAACTTCCAGCCGACATCTATTCCAAGTCTTGAACAGTCAAGCTAACGTTTATCAACTAGGAGGCTCACACATTAAAAAACAAAAAAAGTCTGTATCGCGCTTTCATTCTTTTCTTCTTTTGGCTCTCTATTTCCCCTCGTCAGCGAGTTATATTCTGATTATTGTCTCCTTTTTGTAATTAAATGTCCATGCAAGGTTCTATGGAGTATGGGTTTACATGTAGAGGCTTTATTTTGTAATTAAATG
>QFDD01007583.1:0-11181 GCA_006871305.1 Vachellia collinsii
AAGGTTTGAAACCAAGATTTTGTTATTTCCCAAACAAGTATTACATGACTTTTGATGTACATATATAAAGCAACCAATCAGGTGTAAGGGAAAAAAAGAATTCCTCATTTCCTCTAGTTTCATTCACATGAATAAAAACCACTGGTATGTTCCTAGAAAAGAAGCCCCGCAATCGCACTCTGAAGGTGTGCAATTTGAGTATAAATGCAGCATTATCACAACCGACAAGAATAAATAATGCATAATTACAACAAACATTTGTCAACTTCGAAAACACTTCTCGATATCTTCGAACCCGAGCAACCACTCCACTCACTGCAACAGCAAATCAGCAACTCACTCACTCCATCTACAAGGAGGGGCTTGTGCATGGTGATTTCAAGCCCTAATAATCACAAAGCATGGATGGTATGTACAAAAACAGACAACGGGCGGGTGACTCAATTGGAGAAACGTGGGTGGCCAGGTGGGGGTATTTCTCTAGCATTACATTTCTGCGTGTTGAGGAATAGCTTTTGCAGAATTCACATCCCCTCTTTCATGGAGCTTAGGTTTGTTACGAAGAGCTTTCTGAGTGCTGATTGTCCCCTTCACGTTAGTTCTGGCAGGATTTCTGGCTGTTTGAGCCCCTGCGCCTCCCCCTGCTAAAACAAACAAATTTGTAAACTTCTAATTCTAACCAAACAAAATCTTCAATTTTATTTGGAAATTTCATCATATTGATTGTTTAATGCTTTTATTTTATCTTCGCAAGCATTCCTGAAATTAAGAAACTAATATTCATAGAATTATTCTTGCCAGAGACATTTAATAACCCTTAGAAGGGTTATTACTTAGAGAATGTTATTAGTATAAACAGAGGATATTAGCGAACAGTGAATTAGTGAATGTATGAGGTGTCTTGAAATTCAAATACACTTTCCGTATTACTTTCCCTGTTCTACGGGTGTCACCATGTTAGAATCACGCCAAGAAAAGCCCGAATTCAACATAAAGTGATTAGAGTTAAACTGGTCTGGTGCCGCACTTGCCAACATTTTTGTAAAAGGGGTGAATTCTAAGAAAGGTATTTATATCAACAAAGTTGGTTGAATTCATCCCAAAGGGAAAGAACAACCTCCATGCTTCATCTAAGCTACCAGCATTAAGGAAAATATCTGACACACGTACAGGAGGAAGGTAGATAGAGTAGCTCACCATTGTTAGGAAGAGATAATCGTTTTTTTGCCTGTTTATCAGCTTGTTTGATTCTCTCCTTCGGATTACTATGAGATCTCGAACCAAACCCAAGTCTGGAGTTGGCTTCTTCAATTTCAACATTTGGACTAGATTTCGTCTTAACCTGTGTTTTTGATGCCTCCAGCAAACCAGCAGACTTACTTGGTGAAGAGTCACCACCATCGGATAATGACGGCCCGGTTTTCTGACTAGTAAGGTTTTGATTAATATTTGGCAGAACTGAATTCTTGCTAGCAGATCTTAATTGAGATCTGATTCCATTTTTACCCTCCACTTCACCATTTTCACAGACCATTACTCCATCCTTTGTATTAATGGCAAGAAAACGATTCTCCCAAGGACGGACAGCCATCCATCTTTCCAACCAATTCCAACCCCAGCCACTCTTATCTGGTTCAAATCCAGAAGAAGCAGCCTGCTGCTTTGATGCTGCCTGCCACTGGAAAAGAAAAGAAATTTATGATATAAATATTGCTCCATTACCATCTTGTTTCTACATTCTTCGTGTGAAAATTAACATCTGCCTATAATGGTGTGAAACTAGGCATAGTATATACAGTTATACCATAGCCTATTCAAATCAACAGAGAATCAGTGGAAGCTGAGACATTTAATAGCGTAAGACTCAGGTTGAAAAACTATTGGTGAAGACGGAAAATGGATAGGACAGAAGCAATAGATGAAAAGCTACACCATAGAAAGAGTGATGAGAAAGTTCTTCGATAAAGTATGCATTATAAGATCTGGAGTGACAAGTAGTCTTGTGATCATTTTATTTCTGAGGCTTTCTTACCCTTCATTATCAGACAACTAATCTTGTGAAGTTAATCATATATGATAACACATAAATCTGTCTATCATGATGATATACTTGTGTCTACCGCTCTGTCTTCCCATATCTGTAAGTGTTCTGGGATGAAGTGATGGATCTATATAAAAATAAATGAACCAGCTAATCGAATCACTTCCTATTAAATGCTTATAACAGTCATTTTTGAGGCCCAATATTGAGATAATACCATAACAATCATTTACGACTTATGGCGGATAATCGCTTGAAGGAACGCAACATTTTCAAGGACCTGATTCCACACACATGCTAGGCCAACGCTATCTGTTTGGACTATAGTTTAATGTTACATTCAGAAAGTTACTCTGTAGTTGATCTCTGCTTTAAATGGGAAGTAGAGGAGACCGCATTCTTTACCAATTTAACAATGACAAGTTTTTCTGTCAAAAACTGAAGAATGAAGTTTAGTAAAAATATCAAAAGTAATGAGCACTGTTAGAGGATATTCTAAGTTTAAATTAGAATATTTTGTGTTTAATGTTGATTATAGCAATTAACCATAGTCATATAACAACCCAAATCAATTGGAGCATTGGAACCACAACCAATATAGATTATAGGCCAAATCAATTGCGTGTACACTGGTAAGACAATTCATTCTAGAGTTTTACAATTACAACTATACTAACGTGTCTGTCCACATATGTTGGCATATAATAGAAACTCATTATCACAAATATTAGAAATTTCTTACTTGTAATACCAGAAAGATACTAAAGGTAAATTTCTTATAAACATTCCCGACACTCAACAAGAGGCAGTAACTTACCTGATGCGCCAGAGCATATGCCATTGCTCTCTCTCGTTTAGCTGCAGCCTCCTGTCTCTTCAATAATTTGGCTTGAATTTCTTCAACAGATCCCATACTGTCACACCAACCTTCCTGTATCAAACATGTATGATGTTTAATTGTTAAGTTGCAAGGCAGCATTAAACAAACACTGGAAAGTTGAAAAGCAAACTACTGCAACAACAACGGAATATTCTAAGCACAAAAGGGATTGATATGAAACTAGACCCAGGAGCATAGTCGTTTCCAGAATTATGTAAATAGACATTGTTTAAAGAGCAGGACATAGAAAGAGCAGAGACAATTGTATAATTTTATCACTTTTAGACATTGTGGTGAATGATATATCTAAAAAATTAGTTGTTGATAAAGCCTAATAATATCATAAGATCCATGTCCCCAATTTCATTCAGTGAGATGAGGATTGCTATTGTTGTTGCTGTATTGTTTCATTAAGACATTTGGGCAGCGTAAGAAGAGATTGTCATGCCATAATCAAACTAAAGAATCTTTAAATGCCCTGTGCCACGAGTAGCATTATTGAACAAGTCAGGAAGTGTAAAATCCTTCGAATTTCATTCTTGGAAAGCATAAATATGGGCTTCCACATTTGTTTTTGAATGTATATAATTTGAAGAGAAAATTCCCAGGTCCAAAACCCTCTTTCTGTCTAATTAGCAGCATCTGATATCTCCAACATCTAAGCTTTTCATCCCAAGCTCCCAATTTCCATCCTTTGAAATGTTTCTAGAATGAACTCTCCAGACTCAACTATATATCTCTGGCCAATTTCCTAACTTTTGCGAGGTCAATATTTTTTAGGTTTTCCTTCCAGTGCTCCCATTAATCACATGTGAGAGAGTTCAACAAGTCAAACTGCAGTTAACTCCAATCTCAGTCAAGTATCCTACTAAGCAGACATTGGAATTCCGGTAATTATCAACAGATGAATCAATAGCGAAGAAAAGGACCAGTAGGTAGTCAGACTTCAAAAAATTCAGGATAGAAAACTCAGCTAACTATAGATCACAATAATGAAAAGAATATTTCAACAAACAATTATATCTAAAAACCCGTGTACCATGAGCTCAGCCTCACACATAGTAATGCATTACGTCAACTAGACTTAGTGATTAAAGGAAACAGGATAGTTCTCCCTTTTCAATATCACCAATCAGCTAATAATCTTTTTCAATATCTCCCAGCCCCTAGCAAGTGGGTTACTAAACAAGTAAACCAAAAAAAAGGACGCTATCTCATATCAATAGATGCAAGACAATTTTTGGAATGACTGCAACATATACAGAATTACAATTGGAATTATTTAATACTGCTTACTTCTATTTCTCGAACACGAGCTTCATTTGCAAGTTGTTGCTGAAGTTTCTGTTGTGCTGATTGACTTTCCAATGCTATGCGAACACGCCTTGCTCGAACACGTGCCTGGACTCTCACCAACGCTTGCATGCAACGGAGAGTTATGGCAGCTTGTTTCCTCACAGCATGACCTCTTACAAGGGCCTGAAGCCGTACCAATCCTTTCAGAGCTCGTAGTGCTCTTCGGGCCTGACATGTACAACAAAAGATTCTAGCACGGTCAAATAAGTACGCTAACTGAACCTCCACATATTCAAAAACTGCTCCTCTAAATACGCCAAGGTAAAAATGATTTTTAGTACAAATAAAGGAGCAATTACCAAAAATCCTCGGAATGCTGTTTGAATGCGTGTTGTAGCCCATTCCTCCCTCATAATTTGATGGCCATATGCAGCATCCTGTACTTGTTGTGAAGTGGAAGGTGAATGTTGGACATCAGTGATTGAATGGCTATTGAAATCTCCAAAAGGAGTAGCCTCATGATTAAACTCATTTTGGAGTTTTTCATTGTCAACATCGATGGATGGTTTCCTTAGGTGTTGTATTTTTCCAGTCCTCTGATCATTGAAAAACCCAACATTGCATAAGTTCTTTTTAGAAGTGTGTAACATGCAGTGCTTTAAATTTTAACATACTCAGTTTCATCAAACACTAGAAAGAGGAAATCCTATAAGCAATGTATCATAAGACCTCATACTAGAATATCAAGATCAAGTACAACTAAATGAAATGAAGACAGGGAAAGTTTGCAACAATTCAAATTTCTGTTGATTGTAAAGCATTCTCTAAACTATTCCGCAGAGGTGAAAGAAAATATGGCTATATTCCTGAGCCAAACCAGACATTAGTTGTCTTTGCCCACAACCAGTCTGCAAAAAGTGAAGATTCTAGATTAACTGCCAAGCTGTTTAGTCCCATATGAATATAGTGCATGTCTAAAACACACACAAGCTAAAACGTGTCCCTATTACTGCCAATTGAGTCAAAAACCAAGGATGAAATAGAGAAATGTCTATATGAACTTTTAAACACCCATACCCCAAATGCTAGCGAAGGCTTTAGAGCTGAAGGTTTATATACACCCCCACATTAGAATTTATGCTTCTAATAGGGGAATTAAGTCCAAAACCTAACAACTGGGTGATAACAGTACTTTTTTCTACCAGTGTCAAGGGAGGTTACTACACATGTATATCTGAATTCCACGCTATAGCTTTATGGATAGCATGAAAAAAGGGAAAATAGAGGATAGAGCAATTAGTAAAGAATAATAATGAACTTAAGCATCATGAAAAAAAAGCTTAAGGAATCTTCAAAAACTACACCATGAAGAATATGTATTAATCATACTAGTAACAACTCAAGATACAAAGACTAAAAAGACTTGGGTCTTGTACTGGTTTTTAAAGCTCTTTGTACATATGACTTCAATTCAAAGATCTGAATGAAGAAGTAATTACACTTATATTTAAGCAACATACTTTCTCCATGCGTTCATACAATAGGACATGATATGCAAAAAAAAAGAAGAAGAAGAACTACGCAAGGGGGAAAACCAATATGAATTTTCAATCTGGCCATGTAGATGACTTCGATAAATTTCTACTTAAGCTACACCAGTAAACCGTATCACTAACAAAACCCACTTAGCCAAAAACCAAGGATGAAATTAGAAAAATGTAGTGCACACTTCGCAAAAAAGGAAACAATTCTCATAAGAAGTTTCTTTTCTGCCAGGACTGGGATAGGGAATGCTAACACAGATGGCTTGATTCCATCTGCTCAAGTTGAATGGTGTGCGCAAAACCTTGGCAAAAGCAGCAGATTTGAGAGCCACGTTTGCCAAGAGAGAATGAAAAAAAATAAAAATAAAAATAAAACTTAAGGGAAAAAAGATGCTAAAGGGAAACAGAAAGCTATACTCACATTTACATCCTTATCTGAAGACTCTGCCTTTGCAGATTTCTTTAGACCAACCAAAGCTTTAATCCACTTCCCTGAGACACCCATAGTATCATTCACTGTTTCTCAACCAAGCCTAGACTTAGCAAGGGTATTTCCTGGCAAAATCAACGCAAAAGTAGTGATTATTCTAGATATCTCTAGCCATGGATTTTATTGAATTGAACAGGTAATAAAATCTGAAAGCAGGATGCTCGGGCAGTCAATTTAGAATCTTCAATTTAACAGTTTGAAGGAGGCCAATTCAAGAAGACCAAGAAAGATAATTCACCGTGTGAGAAAAAAAGGAACGCAGGAGAATTTAATAAAAAAAAAAAAAGAAGAGGAATCGAACATTAATACAGATTACCATAACATTTCAATACTATTTTGAGTTTACTAATCATCGCAACGTTCAAGCACCAACCGTATTCATAATTTCTTGTACAGCTGAGATCCAAGACCAGAAAAAAAAAACACTTTATGGATCAAGCTTTTGAGCGTCATTCTGAAAAAAAAAAATATCCAGGGGAGCCAAGACCAATTCATAAGCTCATTAATTGCCTAGTATACCACAAATCCTACATTGAGACTATAAAACCTTGCTATTCAAATGAATGAGGATTGACTTATTTGCTCAGGAAAGTAACCAAAAGTACAAATCCCAGGAGAGAAAACATAAAAGCAGTGCGCTGTCCATGAACTATTTAGCAGTCTGAAGACCCAAAAAAACTTGCACGGAACCGCACAAAGCCAACTTACAGGGCAAACTTTCTTCTCAATCCAAGTGCAAGTAATCGAATACATTAACTAAGTTGAAAATATACCAGTAGATCCACAACGATCAAAATTACGGGGGGTAAAATAGCACAAGAGGTAGCCGAGGTTTACTATAACTCTCCTTGCTATATATGCTAAGCAACAGCACTTGACCCGATTGTCCGTAGACTAACTCGCTGTTTGTTATGAAGACCTAATAGGTATGATTGCTGCAAAATTTAAAGAACATTAGAGCCGAGAATTCCAAGTTTTGGAAATGGCTGGCAGATAAGTTCAACATCGGGGAAAAGAGTAGTCAGGCAGGACAACATCAGATACTTCACGAGCCAATGAAGCAGTGCAGATCAGGGGATCAAATAGCTGAAGCTCACTCAATTCACCTGAGATTCATATTAAGTAAGACTGAGCTTAAGCATCAGTGAGGGGAAAGAGTGTGCAATACCTTTTGAAGCGTTGATCCATCAATCAGTCAAAGCAGTAAAATGGCTTCATCTCACAGCTTTTGAGAGGATTTTACATGTGAAGTGAACTGGAGAGAAAGCTCTATCCAATCTAATCTAAATCTTTTCTCTATCTCTGTCTCCCTCCGTGGGCTTTTGATTTTCATTTTTTAACGTCCTGCCAGACAATACAAAAGCCGGCAAAATGCCAGGACCGGTGTTGTCTAACGTGCGCCGGGAGGATTGGGGGAGCACGGGAAAACGGCGTCGTGCGGTGATTGGTGACTACGTGTCGCTGTCAGGAGCGAGGACCATAGAGTCAATCACGGGACGTGTGAACCCCACCTCGCCAACGAACCCACATTAGCCCTGTGCATGTTTTCTGACGGTGCATGCTAATATCCCGTCACCGGTCGGGTGTCTCATGCGAAAAATATAAAAAAAAAAAAAAACAATCTAATAAATAGCAGTATATTATTTACTCCATTCTATTTAGTGAGCAGAGAAAAAAATAATATGCAACTTTACCCAAATCTTATAATCATGTTGATTTTATTTTTATGATGTATAATACATATTGAATATTAATAGATTTAAAAAATTATTGAATTTTAAGATAAGATTAATAAAATTTAATTTTTTTACCTATATTGAACATATTAAAAGTAACTTAAGAGATGAGTTAGCTTTTTCAGATGAAAGCCAAAAAATTATGGACTTGTGTTGCGAGGGAAGATGCTTCAATTTGTCAATCTCTCTTTTAAAAGGATGAAGGAGCTTACAACTTTGGTTTATTTTTATAATTATTATAATATAATAATGAAGCTTTTGAGAAAGACACCAATCAATCAAATCATCATCAATAAACTAGTTTGGAAAAGAAACCTAATTAGACAGGGGCATTTCTTGCTTATTTAACTGAGGTGAGTTTCATGTGTCGTCTTCTTAATTGATGGTATCATAATCATTTATCATTAATGGTGCTTGTTGTGTATTTTAAATTGTGGCTATATTCATTTGATATTACCATGATGTGCAATTAAACATAACATTTAAAGCATGGCATGCTAGTTACAAAACATAAAAAGAATTGTCTGCCTTAAAGTTAATATGAAGTACGATGCTGTCAAGTTGACATGCTTGAGTCGTTGTTCATCAACAAGTGGACTGACAACAAATCCTTACCAAATTTTGGCGTCATATTGGTTTTTTTCCCATCCACTCCTGTTGAGGGGCAGCGATGCCCCGAGCGAATGAATTCGGGTCCTACAGTTCGGTTCATAAGCCTACAAGAAGGGGTATCGATTGGTCAGAGCCGGGTTTGATGGGATTATAATGTAATTAGATTAACAATTAATACAATTTTTTACTTTTTAAATTTGTCCACATTTTTATTTTAATCTCTTGAATTTTAAATAAGTTGTTTTAATCCTTCAACTTTCATTTTATTTAAAACATTAATCTTTAAAGTATGATAAAAATTTGAATTATTTTATCTCTCGAAGGATCAAATATTTGTTTCCCATATACTAGGATATGGTTTTATTGTTGTATTTTTCATTCCGCAGAAGGAACTCACATGTGCATTGTATTTATAAAAGGTCAGTGGTACAAAACCCCATATTTAAGCAATATTTTTAAAAAATGCTAAATATCAATTTAGCTGAAGAACTCCTATAAAAATTAGAGATGAATTGATGGTTCATTCTCTAGGAAAAGGCAATGTTGGTGGTTCAATGCTTCCAGTCTGAGCTCTTCGATCTTTAGCTCTATGGGTGTTGGGCAGGACCATCCATCTTTGAGGATATCCTTTGACATCTCAATTTCAACAGCCTATAGCAGGCACGTGCTAAAGTTCTCTGCCAAGACAATTTTATGATTCCATCGTTCTATCAACATTACGTGCAAATGAGAAAATGTTATTGTCATAGGGAACTACGCAGTGCTATGGAAGGACAAATTTTTAAATTGAATAAGCATTATTATAAAATTTCAATACAGATAAAATGAAAAATTAAAAAAAGTGGGAAATACTAATTACAAATTTTTAACCTAATTTCTCATTTTTTTTTTAAATCCAGCACAAAAATAAAATTTCTCCTCTCCTCTCACACCGAATGGCCCATTAGTGAATTGGGGGTGGGGGTGGAAAAAAGTTGCCCCCTATTGTTTTTTACATAAGGGTTAAATAGTTAATTTACGATTAATTAAAAATAACCAAGCTAGTTATTTATAATAACTGTATGTTGAATATTTTTTAACGATACGCATTACACTCACAGTTTGTGGGGATATATTTATTATATACAGTGCTTTAAGGAAAATTATAAATTTGAAAAGTAAAATAGATTGGTATCTCATATTTAATATCAAAATAAACACATTGTCCAACTCTTATAGTTAAAACAGGAAGTAGTAGCATAAGCCTATGCACTGTAACAATGAAAAACTTCAAAGTTATCTATGAATTGTGCTTAAATAATAAAGACAAAACAATAACTTAGAATCTGATCCTAATGACAATTTTAAAAAGTATAATTTAGATATAGCCTGAACATCCTGCATATATATATAAGTATTCTATGACCTATCTCATGTGGTAATAAGCCAAGGTACACAACAAAATAAAACTAAATCGAAGGAACTATTTGTTACGATAATTTGAAGGGCCGTAGTCTTCAATCATCGATCGGGTTCGTTCTTGGTCGGCAGGAATATTTAATGAGGTTTTTTTTTGCTAATTAAGTAATACAAAATATCGTAAATACGTGATAAGTCCTGGTGCGTCTAAATTTAAATCATGTTCTGTCTCATTAATTGATATATCATGATAAATCTATCACGGTCTGGTGACCAATAGATGTTGTAAAATGTTTTAGAATATGTTTAGGCTTTTTAAAGTGATTTTACGCAATCTAAGGTAAATATGTGAGAGAAGTTTTATCTCGACTTATGTAAAAATGCTTTTTAAGTGATTGTCAAACAAACCCTTAATTTGTTACGACCCGTTTGGTACGATTTTAAGGAAAATGGTCCGTTTTAGATTGCGAGGCGCGTTTGGTTACACCAAATTTCCGGCAACCCCGTTTTCTTCTGGCTTCTTTTGTTTTTTTTGTTTTTTTTTTAAAAATTTTGGTTTTGATTCATTTGTTTGCGGTAAAATATGTGACATGGACCTAATTTTTTTTATCGCTGCCTTGCTATTGATTGATTTGATGGAACATGAATGGATGTTTTTTTTTTGGCCAACGGAACATGAATGGATGTTGAATAATGAGAATGAAGTGAGTTTTTTATCCAACAAGAACGAGAGATTGCAGGGGCTAAGGGTTCCCCTACAATAAATAACCTGTCCATAAATTCGAATTTGCCATTACATCAAATTTGGATTTCCTCGTTCCTTTCTCTATCACGCTGCAGTTTAAATTCAATTTGTCAATGTAAATCTAAATTGAGCAAATAACCTACCAATAAAAAGTTTTTTAAATCTAGGTTGTAATGAAAATAAAACCCCTTAAAAATATCTTTATATTTCTAAAGCTATCGTCAAAATAAAAAAACAAGTGTGAGAAATATTTGAGTTTTAACACTTGATGAATAACTACCTAAAATAAACAATTAAACTCTACAAGCTCCTAAATTTGGGCCAGCTAACAAGTAAAAGATAACATAAATAAAATAGAAAGTGTTTAAAATAATCTTAAATAAATATTTACTCCTGGTATTTTTCTAACTACCCGTGTCATCCATGATCCCAAAACTAT
>QFDD01007584.1:0-11002 GCA_006871305.1 Vachellia collinsii
ATTTAGCATCCCAACCAACTTAAAAAAAAAAAAGTAGGTGGCATTCTACCGTATAATGACAAATAGTCCCCGATTCTTCTGAGAACATGAAGCAAAACTGAAACACATGTTTTCTGATTTCCATAGGAAACACAGATTATTAAAGATATGGTTACCTGGAAAAGTTGAACAAACTAACATCCACCCAACTAGCTTTTCTGTAAGGTTCATGCGTCTTAAAAAGACCAACCACCGATCGTGCTTCCGGGTAAGACCCAGAATTTCAAAGATTTGATGGCTCAATCCTCAATACACACTGATACTATTACTTAACAGAGGAGGAAAGAGTTGAGCTCTGGCTCTGTACTCTCAATTCTGCCTCCTCTATTCAACCAAAGCATATGACAGATATCATTGAGCTATATGTGTATGTATGTATATGTCCAATCTTAAAAGGAGTGTAGAGAATACGAATTCAGCTCCTGAGTTGGTGCTTCGATGGTGGAAGGATAAGAATGTACTGAAGCTGATCTGCTTACCCTTATCATCTTCTCTGAATGCCCCAAATTTTTATCTGAAACTTCACCATCTGCTTCTTCGTCTTCAGTAGCCACAATCCCAGGATCATTATGATCTTCAATCCTCAATTGACTACTCTCTCCTTCTCCAACCTGAGAACTCTCTACCCTACCACTAGCAACCGAGTTCTCTTGATTGGATTCGCCGGCTGCGGCGGCGGCGACGTTGAGTTCAGGCACCGTCACGACGGTTACGTCTCTTCTGGAAGCTTCACGAACTATAGGAGCACGACACAAGGGGCAAGTCTTACGCGATCTCAACCACGTATCGATGCATTGAACATGAAAAGCGTGACTGCATTTAGGTAAGAGTCGGAGGCTCTCGTCTTCTTGAAACTCGCCTAAACACACAGAGCACTCTGTTACTTCCACTAATCCATCGTCTTTTCTGTATTTGAAGACTGCGATTGAATCTATAACGGATTGCTGGAGACCCACGGTGTTGATGAACCAGATCGGATGCAAAATTGGTGTCCCATCGTCATCGGAGGACGCAGAATCTCCGTGAATATCAAACAAAATAGGTGAATTGCTTCTCCGATTGTAATACCTCCTCGAGAAGCACCTTCCCAGAAATTTTATAAAGACGAAAAGAAGGAGAAGCAGGCCAAGTATGGAAGCTGTGGCGGTCATCACGACTCGAAGAGCATAGATTTGACCAACGTTATGGCCACCTCCGGCGGACATAATTGGCCAAGCGGGCAGCGGAAGCGACTCCGGCGATTGAAGAGGGGAAGGAACTGGACTGCATTTTCTTCCACAAGCCATGGAAGTATGAGTTGAATAGTATGAATATGGGTAGCTACACAGAGAAACAGAGGAGGAAGGATGAAGAAGAAGAGAAGATCAGTGATAATAAAACTTGAACTCACTCCGTAGTAAAGGAGAAACATGAATATGAACCCATTGTGAAGAAGAAGAAAAATTGAAATTTAATGGAAGCTTAATTTCAGCTAAAAGAGAGAGATTTGATTGATGAGGAGAATGTGCGGGGAAGTAGTAACTTGGGAATTTGTTGGAGTCGCTTTCATGGTTTAATTCTTTGCGTGAGACGCTCATTTTATATTTGGAGCCTCTTTTTCCACAGCTTCTTCAATCCAAGTCAATGGACTTTTAATGGAGTCGTTTCCGCGTTATTACGAGTTTTATGGTAACTTTTAGTTCCATCAATTTGTTTTTTCCGCCTACAGGAAAGTGCTGATCGGTTGAATCTCGAGGCTTCATAAGACCAAACGTTGATCCCGACAACGTTGTGAAATTTACTTATACATCGTCTACCAATAAAATCCTTACATCGACAACGGAGTTTAAATTCACAACTGTGTGAGTTATGAAGATAGTATTTACCAACTGAATCAACTTTGATCTTAGTTCCCGTCAACGTTAAAAAGGATCCCGAAATTTTATATCATTTTCTCATATCCAATTTCAAGTTGCGCCAGTGCAAAATGAGTTCCCATTAACCATTAAAAAAAAAGTAGTACTATAAATTAGTTTAAAACATATCTAATTACCCATTACATTGTTCTTCAGTCTTGATCTAGTTACAGTTAAACTATATATTCTTAATTACAGAGTAAATATTTTTTTACAAGGGAGGAAATCGTGACAAAAATATATAATATGAGTGGGAAAATATGATAGAAAAATGTACTAAATTTTCAGACAAGTACAAAGTATAACTCACAGAAATAAAAAAAAGACTGCCCCTATCCAAAAAATCGTAACTTGTACTATATTTAGCATAAGAGGGATTATATTCTTGTCATCCATAATTTTATAATAGATTCAATAATCTTTTGTTTGTTAGTCTTCCTTTTTAATGCTCATTTAAATCTACATAAATCATAGCTTAGCGGAAAAAAATTTAAAAACTTAATTTGAAGAAAATTATAAAAAAAAATTAACAAAAGGAAGATCAATCCTATTAGTTGAACCATAGATATTTTCCCCCTCATTTCAACTAGTTTTTAATTGGTTTCGCCCATTGCCCACACCAACCGGTTTGATGTTTGTCAGTACAGAGTCAGTTTAATATATGAATGTCCAGAGATGCTACAGGTACTAAACCAATTTGGTTCCTGCACAATTCAACAATAAATTTACATAATTGGTCAAAGACAAACCATGAAAGAGTATAGACTAACATCTCAAATCTAATTGTTAGTAATGGTACAGGGGAGGGGGTAAATAGTTAACAATTGTTGGTGGAGTCAGTTTTCTGAGGTGGGGGAAATAATAGACCACTCATGAAAGTGACAGATTGAATGGCCCATACACGCAAAGCTACATATTTCTCCTCAAAAGAAATCCAATGGTGCAATTCATTTCTACCATGACGCAGTACATACAGTAATGTAGTAGATGCAGACATTCTTTTGAGGATCACATGTTTTACCACATTAACATAAAATATTATCACATTAGATGGGATCAACTAGATAGATTATATGACGTTATTGTCCTCTATGAACCACCGCATAGCGAACATTCAAACATGCAAAAATTGTAGGTACAGAGAAGGGGAAAAGCATTCCTCAAACCGTTAAACGTGAAGATGCGAATGCGTGTTGAAACAAGCTATACAGAAGGAGGCCCATGGCCAGATACTATACAAGAGCTTAAATTAGCTATATACATTACTCAGTCTACGTATTATGCACAAAACTAAACTAGCTATGTAAGGAGATTAAGCAGCAATGGGCAAATTATATGATAGCCATGTGAATAGTTCTCAAATGGTCATAACAATCATTGCTGGTTCCGAAGAAATCCAGGCAAACAAAGCAGACATGCTTCCCACACTTGCACTCAATGTGGTTGCAGCCATCAACCTTCTCAATTGTATAGCCACATGCAGGACAGGTCTTGACATGTTCTTTCCCCTTGCACCACTCTTTGAGAGATGAGTCAGGATCCTCCTTGAACCCCTTGTATCTCTCACATGAAATGTATGGATGATACTCCAAATGACACCTCTTACATGTCTCCGCATAACATGCTCCACAAATGAATGGCTCACTGGCTGCCTCAGGACTGGCTACTCGATAAACAGAGGGACAATCGGGAGATGGGCAAAACCTGTACTTGCCCTCACTTGACGCCACAAAAGCTCCCAAAGAGGCTCTGAAAAGTTCCTCTAACTTCTCGTTAGTTAAAAGAGTTTTCAAATCTACAAGCAGAATGGGATCCCCACACCCCGCATGAGTGCAGCATAAAGGAAAACCACCTTGGTTTCTTATAGCAGATTCACATTGCTCCACCAGACACATCCGACAGAATAAATGACCACAGTTTTCAAGTTGATAACCATCCTCCACCTCACACAAGCAAATTGGGCAGTTCAGTCCAGTGCCAAATCCCTCAGCCAAATGATTACTTGAACGAGCAATCTCGTGTATTGTTTCCTCTACTTTTGGTTTCAACTCCATTTTACCATGAAAATAAATTACCTGCCGACGTGTGTTGAGAGTAAAGTCTGCCTCTGGTATCTTCTCTTTCAGCCCATGGAGATCTGGCCCAAAATTCTTAACCACTTGCTTCATCAAATCAGGAGGTAAATCTCTCCCACGGAGGAGGACTTTTAACTGCTTGCTTTCATGGAGAGTAAGTAAAGACTGAATTAGCTTCTGCTGGGCCAACTCAACTATATGTGGGGAACCAAATACACGCAAAGTCAGGTTGTGCCGGTCAAAAAGAATGTATGTTTCTGTCTCCTGCTGTACTGAGTTTTTAAGATCAATGCCGTCTCTGGACAATAGCAGTTGTATAACCGGAGGGGAGAGACTCTTGTGGACAATGGTTTTCCCCCTTGTGAGTTCTTCAAGAGGTCTCCTCACCTCTGCCACTGTCTTAGTGGCATTAGCTGTTATTTTGATACGGTAGGAACCATTAAAAGTCTTATCTAGGTTCCACTCAAGACCTTTAATCACAAAAGTTTGTGTTAGCACTCACTAAAATAAGAAATATATTCAAATATGCAGAATATTAAATAATTTTACTGTGTAAACAGGCTTCAAACAACATGTCAGTCTTGCAAAAATAAAACTGCAAGAGTGTACTTTAATTTTTTTTTTCTGATGCAGTTTTCATTTTGTTTACCTTAATTTTTTTCTGATGCAGTTTTCATTTTGTTTGCTATAATTTTATCAACCATATACTACAATCTGCCTCGCATTAGAGTCCCATAAACTCAGTCACTGGAAATGAAGTGAAATTAATAAAAGCTTTTGCAAACATAACTTCCAGTTGTACAAACTATTCAAATGAATAATACAAGAGCAGTTGGAACCATAAGCAAAATGAATGAATCATTTGTTTTCCTTCCTTTTTTCCCCAAAATTCCTAAGTGCATCTCGGCACAATAACTTTAAGAACAAATTATTCGTATCAGAATTTGGGAATAAATAGAAGAATGAAATGGTGAGAACAGCATAAGCAATAATCACATTATGACTCTTCACCTCAAAAAAAGTGAAACAGGGATCGTAGCCATGTAGTTGGTATAGAAAGAATAGATATATATTAAATTTAAAATAAAAACCAAAAATTAAAAAAAAAAAAAAAAAAGTTACAAGTGATGAGGTGTACCCTTCATATAGCTGAAGCTAGCAAGTAACTTATCCAGTGGTTCCTTAATCACACGATAAACAGGCAAAGGGAATGTCAAGGAGCTATGAAACAAATGCTGGCACTTTATCTTCTGCCAAGGAAGACAACCAGGCAATACTTTCCCTTCAATTTCCTCCAAAGCCCGTGCGGCCTCCAAATGTAATCTTCCATCAAAGGTGATCAAAGCTCTCATGAAGCCATCCTTTGGCTCAGGTGGATACACCTGAACACGGCAAGAAGAAGTGTGGGGGTGCCTTTTAGGCATAAAAGGAGAAATTTCTTTTAGGATGGCCTCCTCACAAACATTGCATGGGGGATTCCCAACAGCATCTCCTCTCACCAAGAAAAAATCCACAATCCTCCTACTTGTAGCGGTTCTTAGTACATCTAGAATTTCAGCTTCTAAGAGTTCTTTACGAAGTCCACCAATCACAATGCTATCCAAGCCCCGTCTGCCAGCTTCACAACGAACATACCTCCCTCCTATTGCAAGGTTATAGAAATCTTTTAAGATTAAATTGACATCATTTATTTCACATTTAAGAATGCCAAATCCCTTGCTAACTCTACGTGGCCAACATAATTTAGCTTTAACAGCAGGGAATGAAAATGTTTTATCCCCTCCACTAGTTGCCTGTGAATGAACTATTTTCAAGGATGAGCCATGAAACTCCTCTCCATCTAGTTCAGTAGCTCTTTTGGCCGCATCAGGGGAGAGAAATGAAATCCTGCCCCACTTCTCTCTGTCTTCAACATCCTGTATTACGTTAGTAAACTTGTGCACAGCACAGATACAACCTGAGGATTTATTTTCAAGGAACATCAAAAGATCCTTATCATTAAATGCACTTATATTTGGATGACATACATCAACACTCAAGGACCGGTTTTCAACTTCCAAATGCTTTATCTCAGCACCAGATCCAAACAGAGCTACTGGAGGTGAGATCCCAGACCCATGAAACAAACATTTCTCCAAGCATTCAGAGCAGAGCCATTTTCTCTCACATTCCAGAGCTTCATTAACCATTGCAACAGCCAGTTCCATATCACGAGAGGGCGCATAAAGCTGGAGTTCATTCTGGTCAACATTAACTTCGATGAAGATACGTTCATCCATGCAAGCTGTTCTTATGCGTGACACAATACCAAGCAGATTACAGTTTCCTTTCCCACAAAATCTCTTGAGCAGAATACAGCCAAGACCAGTCCAAGTCTTCATTTGCAATTTCTTTCTTTCCATCCCAAATACATCAAACAATGGAGGAGGGTCAAGGGTGCATAATGATTCAAAGTCAAAAGAACTCACACAGACCAAATATTGACTCGAAGCAGAGAGTATCTCACCAAAAACAACCCAGCTAGGTTTCTCAGAGAATACTAGCAACGAACAGGATGGATGAAGTTGAACCAGCTTCCCAGTTAATGCCACTTCATAACCAAGTTGATGGCATCCAGAGTACATGGCTACATTCTCAGAAAGTGAGGACAGAATAGCCATTTTTAGATACTTATCACAATCAGAAGAGTTGTAAGGATCCCAACGCCAGTAGCTCGGAGTGACAACATCAAGTTCATACTCAAGGCAAGATTCCAAATCCTTAATGGTGTCTTGGCATCTCCTCAAGGACTTGGCATTAATACTGTTTTCCCAACACCATTTGTTTTTCCTCTCTCGAGGCAAAGCTTCCCATTCCTTATATACAGATAGAAGAGTAAAGAGGTCACCATCACAATGGCAAAATTGAACCTTACGACAATCAGATCTGTGTTTATCATCTTCATTTCCAACTCTACAAAATATGCTACCGGCATTGGCCATCACTGCTGCAAGAGTAAGACCTTCTTTGACCAAACCATACTGGTAACAGTCAAGAATAAGTTTACCAAGCCTAGGCTCGACACCCATTTTTACCAAGTACCTACCTTCTTCAGTCAATTGATAATTATTATTGCTCAATCTAATTGCTCCTAGTTGAATTAAATTCCTCATTGCCATATCAATAGAACTAGGAGCTGGAGCATCAACGTAATCAAAATCCTGCACATTCTTCACTCCCAACGCAAGTATCCTCAACACTGCTACACCAAGATGAACTCGTCGAATCTCAGGCTCTTGATTTGGTGCCATAGAATTATAATCAAATTCTGAATAAAGTCTATAACATCTACCAGGCTCAGTCCTCCCAGCACGGCCAGCCCGTTGATTAGCAGAGCTTTGGCTGATCCAGCCAACTTTAAGTACATTCATTCCACTGCCAGGTTCATATCGACTATCTTTAACAAACCCAGGATCTATGACGTACTTGACACCAGGAATTGTAAGCGATGTCTCCGCAAGATTAGTTGCAAATATCACCTTTCTTTTTCCAGGGGCGTCCCGGAAAACATTTAACTGCTCTTCAGGTGAAAGCTTGCCATGCAAGGGCATAGATACCGCAGAGAGAGCTTCAAACTTTTCACAAGCCCATTCTACCTCCATCTGTGAAGTCAAGAAGGCAAGAATTGTTCCCTCTTTCTCTGTTCTGTGAACTTCATTTGCCATTCTCACTACATCAGAAACATACGAAGCAACAATGCTAGGACCAGAGTGTCCTGCATAAGCAGAAGGAACATATCTCACATCAACTGGAAAGTTTCTCCCTACCACATGAAATATTCGGCAACCATAAAAGTAATCAGATAGCTGCTTCGCATCAGCTGTAGCAGACATAATGATAAGCCGCATTTCAACCCTCCTACAGAGCAAACTCTTTATCAAGGCCAAGAGCAGATCTGTGTTTAGGCTCCTTTCATGAGCCTCATCAATTATGAGGCATGAGATCCCAGACAAATTATCATCATTCATGTATTGCTGCAATAGACAGTTGTCTGTCATGAATATTATTCCTGAATTGAACTCGTTTTTTGATGATAATGTTGGATAAAACTTGATTGCATTGTCTTCATAGCATCCACTACTTTCTTCCTGTACCCTCAGTGCCAATGACCTAGCAGCAATCTTCCGAGGCTGAGTGCATATAACGGATTCATTAGCACCAATGCCCGAATCGGCAAGAAACTGTACCAACTGCGTACTCTTACCAGAGCCAGTCTCTCCAACTAAGACCATCATCTGTATGCATATATACTAGTTAGAAGAACAATCAATACAACAACTAAATAGTCCCAGAATCTAGATACTATATTAGATAATGATAAAAATAGAATTTGTTTTGCCCAAACCAAACTATAACCCTGGAGAAAGAGAAAAGAGCAAAGTCAATATTGAAGTATCTCTTTGCGTCAGACCAAAATGCGTCATTCTCTCACAGTAATCTGCAACAAAACCTGTGAATCACTTATCCCTTCAGCTCAACATCAGAGCATCTTCTTGTTTTCATTATAGTGAAAATAATTAACCATTTTTACTTCGCGTTGGCTCTCCATTAATCAAATAGATGGGGAAAAAATTATGATTTCTTATTTAGAAGGAGAACCAATTCCTAATATAATAGCCAGGCTGATAAGATCAGAGCTCCACTATTACCCACCCCCCCCCAACGCTTTTCACAGAGATAAGAACTTCAAGCATTCCCAGTGGCATATTCAAAATCAAGAAGCTGGTTAAAGCAAGCCACTGATCAATATTCAAAAGAAAAAAGAAAAATATATTTTCAAATGCACATACAAGGTACCTGTTGAGAATGTATTTCCTGAAGAATGTCCCTCCGGTAGGCATAAATTGGTAGTCCCTCTTCAAGTCTGCGACGCTCCCTCATTATCATTCTATATACACGCTTCCAATCCGAAGTTTCATCAAACTTCAATTTTCGCAAAACAGAGATACCAACCTCATCCACCCTGCCGTCCTCGAGATGCCGCAATATACACTCCATGGCGGACTGAAACTCCTTTATTCTCATTTCAATCAACTTTTTCTCTGAATCTAGCCCTTTGCTCTTTTCCAGGAGGCCGTCCAACGAGCCTAGTGGCCTTGGCCTCTTGAGCGAAGACATTAAGCGAGCAAGTTCTTTCGAGACACGCCCACTTTCCTCACGCCATCTCTTGACTTCCTTGCCTTCCACTAAGGCCTTCACATGACTCGCGAAAAGGGCCCGAAGTCGGTCACGCAGCTCGTCCATGTCGGAAGGTACGAGAACATGGGATATGAGTTCCGGAATAAAGTCATGAGCCTCATTGAGACAACACTCCCAAAAGAAAACAAAGGCCTCGAGCGTGTCGCACCACTGAAAAAAATTTAGGCGAGCGACAACGTGATCACCGGGGAAAACACAGAAACTTTCGGGCCTGGACTTACATTTCGCGATCACGGCCTCGACGTCCGCCCTGGTGAAATCACGGCGGGCAGAGCGGAGATGAACGACGAAATTAGGTCGACGGGCATGAGAAAAATTTTCCGGTGGGCGAAATTCTGGCTTCCAGCGGGGACGAAAATTGGAGGGAGGGTGATGATTTCGACGGAATTCCGGGTTTCGCGGGAAACCCATATGGGAAATGGGTCGATAAGCTTTCTTCATGGCATGGATGACCGAAGCAGAAACCCTAGAAAGAAGAAATTGTTCAGAGTGTTATGTGTCAAGAGTGAGTGTGTGCGCGAGAAAGACTGTGGGTGAAGGAAAGAAACTCAAAAACGAAGTGGAAAGAGTACCGATTAAGGAGGAGAGGATGACGCTTCGAAATTTCAATGCTTATATAGGAATAGTCATTCTTCGTGTTCTATTAGTTAATTATTACTTTTTCTTTTTCCAACAGTAAATTACAATTAGCTCATTAAATTTATTTTAAATTAAAAAAAATTGGCTTTATTCATATCAAATGAATTGAATGATACAGGAAATGGAAGGAGTCACAATTAAATATTAATTGAAAGGATAAAATTAATAAATAAATATTAGTGCTGAAAATGAAATAAGTTAGAATTAAATTTATTTATTATTCATACTTGAAAAGTAAGCATTTGTTTGTTATGAAAAACGAAGGGAAGAGTAAATTGTGGAAGGTTTTGAGGATCTAATAATTAATTGGTGAGGGGTTAACCTACATAGTGCAGGCCACATCAGCCTAGTGACCATGGTTGGGTTTTGCACTTGATCCTCATTGGCAGTCTAATGTCACTCTAGACCCATTCATACCAAACATTTATATATTTCAGGAGTATCACATTATCTATACTCTATTTAACGAAAATGTTTTAAATATTTTTTATTGTGATCTCCTATCCCGTAAATCTCTCCTAATTATTTTCCTTTTTTCCTGA
The DNA here is from genome assembly GCA_006871305.1 of Vachellia collinsii. Lineage (NCBI taxonomy): Eukaryota > Viridiplantae > Streptophyta > Magnoliopsida > Fabales > Fabaceae > Vachellia > Vachellia collinsii. The sequence goes on from QFDD01007584.1 coordinate 10,429, forward strand.
AAAAAGGAAAATAATTAGGAGAGATTTATGGGATATGAGATCACAATAGAGGACACTTGGAACATTTTCATTGAATTGAGTATGGATGATGTGACACTATCGGAGTATGTAAGTATTTCTCTTCATGCTATCGAGTCCATTGCTAAGTGTCTCTTTAAATTAGCTTATTTTTTAATAATTTTACAAAGTTTCAGGTAAACGTATAAGAAGAATTTTATCTCAACTTATATAAAAATATTTTTTTAATAGAGTGTTTAAATTAATTTATTTTGAGTCTGTTTGAATTAAATGTAACAACCATTTACTAGAAAATAGTAACCGTAGCAGACCAATTAGCAAAATACTCACATATATAATTGAATAGAATAGCAGACAGTTTTATACTCAAAGAGGCGGTGATTGAAGAAAGATAATTGTCTGCCTATTTTGTAATGTCTCACCGAGACACTGAATATGAGTTTATATTTAAAAAGAAAAAAGAAAAGAAAAGAATGACACGAGGAGGCCAACAACAACCCAATACAAAATTTAAGCCTTTTAATATTTATTAGTCCTATCTTGAATTTGTAGGTCT
>QFDD01007585.1:0-11223 GCA_006871305.1 Vachellia collinsii
ATGAGTCCCAGAGATTCAATTCACTGAAACCTTCTCTTAGGTGGAAAAACAAAGCAACATATATTTGTCAGGCCATTTTTTTATCCTTTGAAGTGATGGATTAATGTATCATACCCACCAATCAACATCTGATATGAATCAACGTTTTTCTGCACAACTTTTCTACAATTATGAATACCATAGATCCTCGCTTACTAATTAAAAAATATAATTGATATAACAAAAAAATAGGTCAAATTACACAAAATTCTCCTAAACTTTGAAACCGGTACAAATAACCAATTTGACATTTAAAAACTTAACAACTAACCCATCTAAAATTTTAGTTCTCCGTAGATAAACTCACCATATGTTATATATCCCCTTAAATTCTATTGGTGTGCATGTAACCCTATCCAGTTTTGAGTTATATGTATACAAGTCACTAAAAATTTTAATATATGTGCAAATAAATAATTAAAAAAACCATTATAAAAGAGTTGTCTGCGTATCTGCAAGAGTTTAAGGTTCAAGGAAATTATCTATACACAAGTTTTTGAGAAGTTAGGTATGATTAATTCTTTGGAAAATTTTTAAACATTTCCTTAATTTATTTTAACAATTAAATGAGGCAATACATTCATAATGAAGAAGTTCCCGCTTCATCAAATAGTTACATTGGCAAGAAAAACAGTACTGTCATCGAAATTATATACATTCAATGCCCACATTTTCTTGGCTACAAGACAATCAACAAGGACTAATAATGATATCAACTGTACAAACTTCTGAGACTGAGTTGGATGTTTTTCCATATGCACATTTAAGTTACAATCGGCAGATAAACCACAAGAACCAGAACTATGAGGAAAAGAGAATAACAGAAATATCCTTTTCACAAGGTGGCATACACATGACATGCAGTTCAAATTTGCATCGGAGACACCGCGAATCATCGTGTTGTGATGTGTGATACCCGTTTTGTGACACGTTACTGTCCTTGCTTAGACTCCAACTTATTTTCTTCTGCTGGTTGAAATAACAATTGTTTCTCCATGCATCAAGAAATTGCCTTCCGCTTCTTTGGCTTTGATGATGATTATTATGAACTATTAACATAATGAGGCTCCATCACAGTGCTTCACTGTTATACACTCTTAGTTTTTTGGATGAGTCAACTTTTGTACAGCTAAAGATTCTGTGCAGTGGTTAGGACTCCTAGACCCATTTCTTGTGACTAGGAAGAAGATATGCATTAAATAGTTAATTTGTCTACAGCTTGTCATCCAAATCGCCCTTTGGGCTTTCCAACAAATCACTTGAGTATGACCCATCTGGTTGACGGATGCAAATATTCAAATTGCTGGATAAGAAAGGTTCCTGGACGGTGTAGATAGAAAAATGGTCAGCCACATATCTTTGTCCATTAAACAGCAGATACATGAATTTTAGTTTTTTTGGCCCACAATAGAAGATACAGAATTAGATGATAGATAAATGCAGATTTTAAACTAAAGCGATAAAGTATGAACAGTGAAGCTAACAGCTCAAAGGGACATCAAAATAATGACTATATGATCTATCTTTGCATTTATCTCAGAATCATTCAATCTGTACATAATTTTTCCTGCATAGGTTTGAACATCAATCACATCCGAAGTTCATGTTATATTATTCCATAATTATTCAAGTCATGAAAATTATCTTTATGTAGATGAAATAACCTTATCCATCTTTGAAGTACATTCTAAGTTTTATTAGGCTTTTCAAGACCTAAGCTAGTAGCAAGCAGCTTCAATCCATGTTTGAATTAAGAAAAATTTTAGTCAATACCCTGAATATCACATCCATCAAAACAAACCAACTTTCTTTGTTAGACTTGATATTCAGCAAGGAGAAGTTAAGAACAAGAGAATTATCAAAGTGTTGAAGCACAAAAACAGCTCTCTACCATTTTCCCCAAGGGAGGAAGCCAACTTTCTGCTAACCAAGCTCAATCCTCCCTAGAAACATAAACTAAAACAGATGTTTTGTTTATTTAAAGCTTAACCTTTATAATCAACTCTGACCTAGATTGATATAGGTTTTACCCTGATCACTCAAAATAGGAGTTGAAGGGACAGAACTACCTCATCAAATGTCAATACAAGGTGTGTATAAAAAAAAAATTGTCAATACAAGTTGGTGAACATTGTGTCTAGCACTTTAGTAAACATTCTGGACTTGAGTAAAAAAGGGTACCTGGTCAACAATCTCTTGGCCCTCTGAATGAAAGAGAATAGGCCTGCATCGCTTATCCTCATTCATCAAGCTTGAATTTTGGAAGTGTGTCACAAGTGCTGCCTTTCCCTGGATCCGTGCATAAGCCAGTGATGCAACTTTTTCACTATTAAATTTTTCCCATTTCTTCCCATTAAATTCCTGCATAAATTTGAATGGTGAGACTTCACTAAATTCTGCACATGCTTACTGAGACCGGTACAAAATTTAAGTGAAAGAATAAAGCCAAAAACTACCAATGAAATTCATGAAATCTAATTAAGAATTTTCAGAGCAATATCAGCTAGGTGTTTATTATCATAATGCCATGATAAAACGTCACATTAGGGAGTCCTTGCAGCACAAAACCGCAAACTAAATTGAAACAACAGTAACAAAATATAAACTGAAACAAGAGAAAGGACAGAAGTTTAAACCTTATAGAAGGGAACAATATGTGAAGCAGACACCATATTGATGAAAGCGTAACCCACATTACACTTGTTCTGCAAGAAAAAAAAAATTTAAGCAAAAAGCCATCTTAAAAAAATCGTTCAGCAAATAAAACAATTTGCAAAATCAGTATACCTTAAAGTCAATGGGCAAGTAGAGAAAGTCATAAGTGCCCCGGTGGTTCTCATCAATTGCAGATAGCAACATCTTTGAAGTGTACCTAAAAGGAAACACAAGACAAAAAACCATAAAAGAAAATATCAGTTTCAACCCAACTCAAATTGCTAATATATCAAGCACATAGCAAGATTAACATTCATACTTATTAGGAATGTTTTTAATCATTAAAGTAGTCCTTGTATCTTCCCCACTGATAATTTTGTCTAGATCAAGTTGATACTGCTTCTTGCTATCAATTTGGGTCACACTATTTTCAGGTCGCCGACTCCGACCACGTTCGATAAACCCCTCATTAGTTGCTCCTCCAGAATAAGAACCATTTCCAAGAAACAAGGAACTAGGCCTGGGCAGTGACATCAACCTGAAACTAGGTGAATTAATTTCAGTTGTATTCCCTGAATGGCCAATAACCCCAGTAGCTGCACGAGCACCCATGTTTATAAAGTTCCCATCACTGTGATTTATACTCCCATATGAAACCGGACTCATGAAAGAAGTTTCTGGTGACTCTGGGAAATAGCTAAAATGCCTATCAAGAGGAAGGCCAGAAGGAGCAGATCCCACGTGATGATGGGCACGGGTACCAAGAATGGAACTGTGTCGATTGGTATACGGGAAACCCTGCTTCTCACCACTGGATGTAAAAGGGAGCCCGGCAGAAGAAGAAGACCAAGCAGAAGTGTTTGAATGCTCTGTGTAAGAAGTAGTTGGACTTCCCCAAAGAAATTGAGGACCAGATAGTGTTCCAATGCTTGATGAAGTTGAGCTTGATTCACCAAAAGTAGCAATGGGTCTAGAGCTTGCATTCGCTTTTAGCTCGGGAAAGGAAAGTGAATTCTGAAAAACTACTCCTTGTGTTGGTGCTGCATTTGTAAATATCTGATTGGAACTATTAACTCTTCCTGAGTCCTTGCCAATTGGAGCAATCTTTGTAGAGTTTGATGCATGAGGAGAGAGAATTGCAGCCAATCCAGATGACTGGTTGCTATTTACTGGAGACCTGCTAAAAGAACTTAAATAACCATGTTCAACTGGACTGCCATATTGTGCCCAATTACCTGCACAAATTAGCCACTTTATTCAGATTCCAACTGAAAAGGCTTCTCAATAATGATATAACTATATTATAGAATTGACCATGAGCAAGAAGGATAAAATAAAAGAAACTTACCAGGGGGAGAATTGGCCATTGGTGAAGCAACTTGATGTCTCATAGTCCGTGCTTCATCTAGGTCCAGCTCTTGACTCAGTTGTTGCATCAAACTAAAAAGAGAAAAGGCATGGTTATTTTTGTACTTGATCAATCAAGTATAACAAGAATGGCCTCATTACTGTACTTCAAGAGATATTGAGACCACTTCTGATGTTAATGGCATTTTGATCTAGTTAACCATCATATATTTGTGTGATTCTACATTAGCACATAACATAAGTGACACTGTAATGGCGCACTATATTTTTAAGATACTTTTAAGTCATTGAAGAGGCAGGTGAAATAAAAGTGCACCATATTTTGTTAACAAACTGTTTAGAATGTAAACAAACAATATGAAAACTTACTTTCTTCGTGCCCCACCAGGGCGGCTGGGTTCAAGTTTGATGCGTTTCCCTGCAATATCACATCGATTTAATGCCTTAAGTGCTGCCTCAGCTGCTCTAACATCGTAAAATTCAATAAATTTATGGTGTCTCTTATGTGGTGTTTCCCTTATCTGCAATTTTTAACACCAAAGCAAAACGATAACAACTCATACATTACAAGGTAAAAACTAAGAGATCCAAACAAGAAATTCAGAAGGACAGCTAGCAAACTCGCTGAAATTTTACCTCTTTGACCTCCCCATAAGTCCCAAATATTAGACGAAGATCGTCATTTGATACTGATGGATCCAAATTGAACACTACAAGAGTTCCTTGGTTGATGTCTTTTTCAGAGGGGTTGTCCTGAACAGTAGTATAAAAGATTAAAATAACAGAAATCATATTAACTATATCTCAAGTGTAGTTAGCAAAATCAAACCTTAGGAATTGAAAAATGAATGTCCAGTTTTCTTCGTCTCAAGGGCTTGTTTTGTAAAGCACGCATAGCAGTACGAGCATCTCGAATATCATAGTAAGATATCATCACAAAACCCCTATGCTTGCAAGCAGTGTACAACGTTCTAATATCCCCATATTGCTATCCAAATAGAAAGATAAAACAAGAAAGAAGAAATACAGAATCAAAATTAAGACTGGGAAGACATAAATAAACAAAAAAACAACATAAAACCCATCCTCAATGTAGCACCAAAAAAAAGTGTAATTAAAAAGTAGATCATCCGACCTTCAACTGGAAGTATCCCTCCCAGAAGCAGCACAATGACCATAAAAATGTGACAGAAAAATGAATTGGTAGATAACAAAAATGTTGGTTGTAAATTTGTAATACTAGCGACATAGTTTTAGGCTTAGCTCCAAATTTCCCAACTTTTTTGTGCAATTAAATTTACCCAGGTTTTTCTAGGCTTAGGTGCATTTGTTATATTATGGAACAATGCACAGCAGTCCATTAGACATATAGGCATGCAGCATCTTTTGGTTAAAAAAACAAAGAAAGAAAGGAAAATGAGAATTTTAGGGTGGTAGAATTGTTCCTATGCCCAGACCATAACATATCAAGTTCTTGAAGTTTAAAGACAAGGAAGGTGGAAAGTTTCCATCTACTTTCGTCTCTCTTCTTTAAGATATATACAGTATTATTATTCAACTCTTCTTTGCTCACGATCACCACATTGGTAGGAATAAATTTACTACAAAGGAGGAAACTAAAATGAGCAAAGAAATGCAACCAAAAAGCAAAAGCACAATTATCATCCTCATCAAAAAAAGCATAAAAAATTAGACAGACTTCATGGAAGCACTAGCTTTAACGTAGAATACCTCAAATAGTGATCTTAATTCAGAATCCTCAACATTACTATTAATGTTTCTCACAAATAATGTTCTTGAGGGATGTTCTCCATAGGGATGCTCCCCAGCCACAGGCCCCACACCATTTGGAAGTACATAATGGCCAGTACCATTTGAAGCAACTCCATCAGTAATGCTCATCTTTGATATGCCAATCTTAAGACTCTCTTGGGGCTCGAAATCCATTTCTAGCCCCCCTCCACTACCAAACAAATCATTTTCGTCCAAATCCTCCAGTTGGCTAGGCAATCTACTCAGGTCAAAATCCTCCGTTATCCCAGCCAAAAGCTCATCTTCATCATCAGGAAGCATGTTTCCAATAGCATTGATTTCAAGATCTTCAAGTGGATCATACACCTCAACTTCTTTCTGGTCTATATTAAGCATTGGCATGTTATCATCAAAAGGTTGTCCATAACGCACTGTAGCAGGGAAATTCACTGCATATTGACAGTAAAAAGAAAAGGGAGAAAAAAGGTATTAGAATCGTATCAGGTGACTCCAACATTGTGTGCGTAAGAGAATCCCAAGCTTACACTTTTCATGTGGAAGAACAGGCAGAGAACTAGAAAACAAGCTAGCATCACTAGATGCATGATGTGCACTAGCCCCATGTGGTATCCCCCAAGCACAGCTTTCCGCCTTTTTAGCTACATTAAGTGGAGAGATCCCAGAAGGACCTATAAAAACAGTGTGCATAACAGAGTAAGAAACATGAATTCCATGTTTATAACTGAATGTCTGCATTACATGCAAAATAAGAAACACCTGCCGACCCACAGGCTGACTTAGAATCCAAGCAATGATTATCCTCTGACTCCATCGAATCACTTTCTGAAAGCAGAATGAGAATGAAGGAAAAGTGTGAGTAAATCTCTGAGTCTCAACTATGCAAAGACAATATAGTTAGAACCATAGTGAAACAAATTTGTCACGGGGTCATCACAAAAATATTGTCACAATTCAGTAAGGAGTGACACAATTCAGTCTCCCTAAAGATAGGCAATGGTTTCCTTATTATTCTATTTCACTACACAGGATATACAGCCCAATGGGATAATTAGTACAAGAGTACAACCTCCAATGAGATGTGCCAAGTTTGACTAACCAAAAACTGTAGCCACAACAGCATGTTGATAATAGCACTTCTATAAAGATGAAGTTGAATGATTGAAATGGAAATGTAGCAGGGAATAAAATGATTCTATAATGAATGCATTTTGTTGAAGAAACAACGAAAAACAAGGAATGTTTTGGAATCCATTTTCTCCCCTTTTTATTGGTTCAGAAAGGGGGGGAGGTTGATGGAAAATTAAATAAAGTAAGTGACAAGTGGACCGAGTTATAAAAAAAAAAAGATATGGTAGTCGGTTATTACAAAGTTCAAGCATATTCATTTGTGTCCTTTATGCTAACAAACAAGAGCACTGCAATTTCCCTGCCTTTAGCTCGAATAAAATACGCTGAGAAAAGAAACAACAATCACAACTTTCTCCATTCTGGTTTTAATCTTACCATGTTCAATCCCTTCGATTAGCTGCAAACCCTTTATCAAAAAGTCGATAATGCCAGATGGGGAAAGCCCTATTTTGATTTAGCTAGAATTCAAAAAGATAACGTGGGTTTTGTAAACATAAAATCATAAATATATATATATATATATATATATATAATAAGGTGGCCAGATTAAAAGGATTTAAAGACTAACGGATAAGCTAGAGAACATTTGACAGCCAAAGCTTTTCACAACTGCCAACTAAGTCAACAAAGTCCCGAAGCAAAACAACCCGGTCGACAATAATCCACATATTATATGGGCTGCAAGCAAAAATGCACAGTTCTATATGACTTGAACAACCACAACTGAAACTGATAAGAGTCAACTTAAGCTCCAACCCGAAATCACCAAGCAAACTTAATCAACAGTAGCAGCAGCCCCCACAAGAAAAGATACAGTTTATCAGTTCTCGCCGACAGCAGGTTTTTAATTTGGCAAAATTCAAAAATCCTACTTGCTAGGTATCGCGATCACATGCAGCAAAGGGAAGACTAAGAAAGAAATGTTTGAAATTTGAAGAATTAGAGAGCGTGAAAGAAAGTGAAAGGAGAAGAAACATATGGTACCTGGAGAGGGAAGAGAGTGAGGGAGGGAGGCGCTAGAGGGCGTCCATGGAGGATAGAATTTCAAGCTGATGGTGTAAAGAATTGTGTTGATCACGGAAATTGGGTAGGGAGGGAGAGTTTCGTAGAAGCAGAGATATTTCTTCCTTTCACTCTTCTACTTCCTCCTCCATCGCCGGAAAACCAGAGTAAGAGAAGTGAGAGAAAATTTCGCGACTTTGAATAAAAGAAAAACAGAGGAAAAAGGAGTAGCAATCAAGAGCGAAAATCAGAGGGAGAAACTCAGAAAAGAGAGAGCAAGAAATGATTGGAGGGAAGAAGAAAAGGTACGGGAAAATTAAGTAGAATTTCATAAAAATGTATTTATTTGCAGCGAAAAAATAAAATAAAATAATTAAAAAAAAGATACGTGTTATGATTTCTTTTCTCTCTCGGTTTCGCTGTCTAGTCTTCCGCACTGAAATTCTGCCATATTTGAATTTCTTTTGGCGTCCGTTGACACGAACGTATTCAAGAATCATAAGCTTTGTCTGGCTCTAAAACTAAGAATTAAGAATTTACACTCACTCACACACACACACTTGCATGTATGTGCATGTAATATTACACACACTAACTTAAATTCATTTCATTACTATTTACTCATTATTGTATAAATATGTAAGTAACTTTGGCAAAAAAAAAGTATAAATATAAGCGACTCATGATTAATCCACATCCACAAATATAAATAAAAATAGTTGAGAGTATTAGATTTGTCATAAAATGTAAATTATTCCTAGTATTGTTTTTATTAACTATTCTGTTTGTGCAAATTTCGTCTAAGGAAATAAAAAAAAATTAATTTGGGTCATCAACATTGGATCAAAAGGTAGCGCGATTACTTTTGACATGAAAGAAATGAAAAATGGAGTTGACTAGCTGAGCTTGAAAGGAAGAGTGACAGTAAACGTAAGCAGAATGTGGGAGAGAGCAAAGTGATTTTAGAATGCTTTTGAATATATCAGATGATTTACAATGGGGGTAGCATGAAAATAAATAGTTGATGTAGTGGGTCATCGACCGTTGAGCCGTTTTAACATATTTCAGAAGTCCAAAAAACGTGGCTACTAGATTATCGGATCGTAATTGTCTAGTTCGACATCCACTTAGTGCTAATGATGAACATGGGTAGACAGACGGGCTCCCTATGTCTTCCAAGCATGCGGTCATTGAACGTTGGTCGTGAGAGCAAAGGCTTATGGGGTTAAAGCCGGGAATTGCAGGTTCGACCCGATTAAGCATGTTTAATTAGAGGGCTGGACCTATGATTTTGAGCTCCCAAAAGAAAACGAGCTTAAAAAGACCAGCCGTAATGGGCTGAGAGTTTAAAAGGATTGGTCATTTTAAGCCCGCCATAATTTTATATGTATGTTACGTAATAAACATATTTTAAGTTTATGATTTTGATTTATTATTTGTTGCAAAAACTTAAAATGATAATGATGATGGTATTACAAATGAAATACTTGATATTTTTTATTTCGCTAAGGTAAAGCTTTCTGAGCCTATTTATATGAAACTTAGTCAAATTCAAATATTCTTAAAATTAAAGATAGTGATGATGATTGATGAAGAAATAAACTTGTGTTGTATGATTTTGTATATTTAAATTTAAGACTTTCAGAGTATTTATTATTGTCAATGTAGTTATTTAGATAATTAGATATGATTTTATATGTTTTTGAGTAAGAAAATTGTATTGTGTTAAAATTATTATATTTTTTTTAAGAAAGGTGAACATTGACTCAAGCCCGCAGGCCGGCCGGTGGCCTGTCCTCTCTCACTGGCTAGGCCTGGGAAAATAGGGGAATTCTGGGATTATGGCCTAAAAAGGCCAGCGTTGTAACACCATGCTCTGCTAGGGACTCCGGAGTGAGTGAAGGGGGAAGGAAGACGCAGTAGGCAGGGTGCACTCAAGTCCCACATCGGTTAGACTCATCCAAAGTAAAGGCCATATATGTAGTCAAGGTGTGACCTTTGACATCCAAGGCGTCTTTTGGATGACTATGGGATCCCAAAAGGACAAAACCATGTGCCTGTAGGCTGCTAAACAGGGACAATACCTCAGGATGTTACAATATGGTATCAGAGTCAGGCCTCCGGTCGGTGTGCCAGCGAGGACGCTGGGTCCCTATGGGGGGTGGATGTGAAGCCCCACATCGATTGGGAAGGGGAACGAAGCACACCTTATAAAGGTGTGGATACCTTTCCCTTATAGACGCATTTTCTGAGTTATTGTAGAAACCCAGGAAAACAAAACTATGTTCTGTTTGCAACAGGGACAATATATACAAGGGAAGGCTTTGGGATGTTACAGGCCCTAACTCCCAACTCTATCTGGGGTGTTCAGTCACTGAGAGTGGTGGTGGACCATATCTTGAACTGGTATCGTTTGTTGGGCCGTGGACTGATTTAATCCAAATCATTTTTTAAACATACATATTCCTCATTATTCCATTGGACAGTGCTTTTTTTAATCATATTTATAAATTGTATTATTAAATTTTTCAAAGTACCTTTTTAAAGTGATTTCATAGTATTTAAGATAAATTTGACAATTTGTCGTTGTCTCGACTTGTAGAACGGTGGTTCTGAAATCAAGGCTAGGGGTTCACAAACATACAAGCCTTGTTCCAAGTTTATCTTGCTTTTAACATCTTACTAAATAATAGTAAAGTTCTTTGAATTCAACAAATATAAAACAAATTTATATTAATATAGCTTAATAGAAAATTTATATATAACCACATAATTAATAAATGATGCACGTTGTGTATTCACTTACAAAATTACTTATGAAAACATTGTTTTGCTTTTTTTATATTTTTAAATAAATTAATATGAAAGTAAAAGGTTAAATTGAATCTTTTGTTCTTCCTTCGTATACTTTTCTTTAACCTATTATCCCCTCTCTATATGACAAGGGAAAGAAAGTATAAAGTTACTACTCCCTCTGATATATTAAAATTAAAGAATATTATTTAAAAATTATGATGGAATATAAAAAATATGTCCGGAGAAGTATATAACTAATTGAATGATATCACATTTTCTAAAGCTATACGAACTCAATTTAAATTTTTAAATTAGAGAGGCCAAAGTAAAATTACAAGAACCCAGAGAAAAGGTTAATATAGTCATGATCATGACCTTTCATTATTTTTTAAGTTATGGAATTTGATGAAAAATCTAACTAATTTTTTTTTACTGATAATGGAATTATTGGCGCTCCATCAT
>QFDD01007586.1:0-13147 GCA_006871305.1 Vachellia collinsii
GGTGTTACTACCGGAACTCCAATCATGTCTTTGTTCCTAATGTTGAACAGAAAGCAGATGTGAGTATTTAATGTTAGAGCTTCCTTATTTTGAATTAAAGGAGTAATGGCTATCTAAGTGAGATGGGGAACACTACTCCAGAAATTAAATACCCCCATTGAGTGTCTGCTCAATATGGGACTTGGTATCTCATACTGTCAAATCTCCATTAGAGAGAGAAAGAGAGACAAGCACTTATCTATCTTACTCCAAGGTCTTTTCTTTTCTTTAAATTCAGGATTATCGTGAGATGTTTTTAGCTTATAGGCCTTCACGTGCAGATGCAACCCATGATATGAAGTATGGCATGAGATCAGTACAGTAGTTTTGGAACTTTTTATGTCAAAGGGTGGTGGTAGATCCTAAGCAAGAGAAACCATTGGAAGTGTTGCTTCTGGTGCTGTTGCCAAGAGAATCCTAAAGGAGTTTTCAGGAACTGAGGTCTCTGACTTGCTTCTGGAATCTGAGCTACAATTATTATTAATGCTAGATTCATTGATCAAAGGTTTCTTATGTGACTCAGGTTCTTGCCTACACCTCTCAAGTTCATAAAATTGTTCTTCCTGAGGATCTCATTGATCATGACAATCTAACCCTTGGTCAGGTATCAAATCCTCATCAGTAACTTAATGCTGAACTGTTAGTCATTTAAGTTATTACTTTCTACATGATGGTCCAAACTTTTATCTAGCACTCATCATCAAGTATTAGTAATGCTTCTTCCGAGATACTAAGAACTCATCATTTGTTATTTCCCCACATGTTTCCAGATTGAAAGTAATATTGTCCGATGTCCAGACCCTCAATATGCAGAGAAGATGATAACTGTTGTTGATGAGGCTAGATTGAAAGGTGATTCGGCTGGCGGGGTTGTAACTTGCATCGTAAGGAACTGCCGTTGAGTATGTTTCTCCTTCATCTTTCACCATCAAGGTCTCAAGGGAAATCTTCATAGCGAGTTAGCAAGTAGGGTTTGGGGCAAAATCTAACCTTTACCGGTTAATGCATATGTTTTCTACTTCGTTCATCCATGTTCAGGGCCTAGGTTTGCCGGTGTTTGACAAACTTGGAGCCGAACTTGGCAAAGCTGTTCTATCAATGCCTGCAACTAATGGCTTCCAATTTGGTAGTGGCTTTGCAGGTTGTGCATTCTGCTAATATTTTAATCTCATTTTCTTGTAACCCTTTTAAGTTTACTGATTGATTTGAATGAACCAGCACTAGTTCATTGAAAAAAGAAGAAAAAGTAAGTTTCTGATTTAGAACCTCCACCAAAAATATCATTACATAGCAAGAAAAATCCTGCCTTATTCAAAAAGGATGAGTAGAATTCTAATGCATAGTAGCCAACAAAGTCAAAACGAAATATGACAGTAACTAGCCAACAAAGTAACTGCCAAACTCCTCAATGGCATTACGGTTGTGTTCTGATGGATTATTATAGGCACTTTTTTGACTGAAAGTGAGCACAATGATGAATTTTATATAGACAGATATAGAAGGATGAGGACAAAGACAAATCGCTCTATTGGGATTCAGGTATTTTGCTGTCTTACTATTTGTTGGTAGATGATCAGTATGATGGTCTTGTGATAATACTCCCTCTGGTTCTTATTCTAAGCACCTAATAACAACTTTACATAAATTAATGAAGTTAGTTAAAATTAGTTATTTCTTGTAAAATATCAAAATTACCCTGAACAAAAGTTGTTAGTAAAAGGAATTCGCTTAATTAGTTAGGGATACTAGGTGGGAAAAAATTAATGTTTAAAACAAAACATGTTATATTATGAAATTTGTTGGAAGTGGTTATAATAACAAGTACAAGACGAAATACATGCTTTACAACTATCTATGTTTATTGATCAGGGTGGAATTTCCAATGCACAGATCATAAACATCAGAATCGCTTTCAAGCCAACTCCTACCATTAGAGTAAGTCCTATGTACCTCCCTTCCTTCGAAAGTTGGTGGATAAGCATGTTAAGTTAAGCATTCATTCAAGTATACCCCTTATCAAGAAGTTCATAATATATCATAAAAAATGAGGACCATATGAACCTTGCCATGGTACTAATCTAATTTGCTTCAAAAGCACATACATGTCTCTTTTTGTTTGCATTGTCATCAATATTTTGTATTTGCAGAAAAAGCAGCATACAGTGGCTAGAGACAAGAAAGAGACAGATCTCATAGTCCGTGGTCTTATGTTGTTCCAAGAGGTAAATAATAGTCTTCTTTATCTCAGCAACACCTCAATAAGTGTTTACTCTTTCTTTTTGTTCATGTAATTAACTTTCCTTTTTAATTGAAAAAAATAGTGAAAAGTTACTGTTTGAAATGTTAATTTGCGAGTATGATTTAAATTCAAGTATCAATTATTTTTAAGCATGAAATCTTATAGAGTACTGATACTTCCTATGTATAAAAACATATCAAGTCTTTCTGACTAATAAAATTTTTAAATATGGACTTTCACATATTTTTCTTTTCTTTTATTTTATTAATGTATTTTCATCAGGAGATAGTGAAATTTCCCTTGCATATATTGGTTGCTGTAGCTGTGCCTATTGTGGAAGGCATGGTAGCCTGGGTACTTGTGGACCAATTGATGGCACAATATGCACAATTTAACCTCTTTCACATCAATCCAGAGCTGCAAGAACCTCTGAATCCCGCTCCTGTGTTAGAGCCTCTCAAAGTAGTGCTTTGAATCAAGATGAAGCAAGGCCCCCCAAATAAATTCTCCATTGTAGTCAACACTAGCATTTGATCAAGACATACTTCTTTCAGAACGTGTGTTTTTTAAAACCTTGTTACAGTATGGTATTTAGTCAGTTAAAACTAATAGGGTCATAACTAATTGTAGCTTTTGTGTGTGAGTGCCATATTTGCTCAAATTAAAGGGAGTCTTAGTGAATGCTAAAATGTGAATTTGGGTTAATAAAAAGGACTAAGAAGAGGAGTAGCTTGCGTGTATCACAACGGGCCATTGCAAGCCAATGCAATTGAAATTTGCCGATCAATTTGCCCCTTGTGTGAGTTAGAGGCAATGTTAAGCACTTTTTACTATATTTTGTTGTATAAAATAGCCTACCGGAGAATCCTTTGTTAATCCCTTCTCTGTCTATCTTCATAAAATCCTTGAGCTTTTGCGTTGTTATCCACCTTTAAGTTCTGCTTTTACATTTCCACTGTCATGTGCTCCTGTTTTATTTTACATGAAGAATTCTTTCAACCCTAAAACTTGTCGCATCCTAACATGTATGGAGGAATAATTTTCAAGGACAGTATTCTCAAGTACAACTTAAGCCAGAGTTTCTACTTGTGCTGGCAGCATAACTTGAGAGTCATGCACTTGTTTTATCAGCTCAGAAATCTCCCATAATATTGCAATGGAGTTTTGAGTTTAACGTATTTGATCCGGTTGGTCTGATGATTCCCATATGTAGAATCAGAATGTGTCTGCCAAGTAACTCGACCATTGTGATTTCGAGGTTCATTAAGCTATGGAGCACACTTTGTGTCTTGTAAAAGACTAAAAGAGACATGATACAGTAACACCATTGGACATCAACAGAAAAGAAAGAACCACATAGAAAGTAAAAGAAACGCAAGGGCATGCAAAAAGATTTATACAAGGAAGCCACAAAAAACTCTCAGCTCATATGAGACAATTCAAACAATAAGGTCCGTTTAGTTTGACAAAACTTCGGTTACGTACGATTATGAATTAATTGTGCGTGTTAGTTCAACTAAGTTATAAACCATGCTAATGATTACCACATAGATGATAGCCGGTGTTGGATGGAAAATGTTAAAATCATCGAGTACACACTGATTTAGTTTTTCAAGAAAAACCAGATCATCAATCAACTTCGTTCGAAAATTGTTTCTGTTACAAATACTAAGATTTGAAAAAATGTTTTATACTTTCATTTTCAAACAAAATTAACAAGTCACTCACCTCTCATTGATTTTGATAAGATGCTTAGAGGTGACTTACAATATTGATCAGAAGGAATGTATCAATAATGTAGAGAATCTAACCATGATTTTGTAAACTACATGGCTGAAAAATGAAGGTTAAGAATAATTTTGAGTAATGCTTTCCGTTGGCCGTTGTAATGTAAATAAAATAAAATAACGCTTGCTTATAATTTTAAATAATTTAATCATCCGCCATATTTAAGCGTACCAAATGCTCAAAAGGCAATTAGGGGCACCAAACCAAGTCGCATGCGAGGCTATAGCAGCTCCTCACCTACCCACCCAAAAGTAAAGGAACCAGAACCACACAGTTTTGACCTGAGATTATGCATTACTTACTTAAATAGTATGTATATGAAGTATAATAACATCAACTACCTCTTTTCTGTGGGAATGAATGGGATAAAAATATTTTTTTAAAGAAAACTATTTTTAAAATTTAGATAATACAAAATGAAATTTTTAAATAATGATCTTATTATATATTGATTTTTAAGAACTTAAGACAATTAGTATAACAAGATGATCAATTAAGCTCGTAATTTTTTTGAAGTGAAAATTTGGGCAAAAACAGAATTTTGGGATGAAAGAGTTGGAGACACCGGAGCAGAACGGAGTTGTTAGGTGGGAACTGATTTTTGTATAATTACACCTTTTGCCCTTCAACCTCTCAACAACCCCCTTCTCTGTCTGCTCCTCCTCCCTCCTCCTCCGATCCACTGCAATCTAATGGCTTCATCCATCTCTTCCAAGCCATTTCTATCTGGTACTTTTTCTTCCTTCAATTCGGATGGCCGTCATCTTACCTCCGCCGTCGTTCAAATCTCCGTTCGTCCTGGCGCTCCCAAGAGACTGCGTGAGCTCTCTCTCTCTCTCTCTTCTGCCTCTTGAATTTCAATTTTGTCTTACGTATCTGTTTGTTCCCGTGGCAGTATTTTTCTTTCTGAAAATGGAAGTAGTTGAAGTGAGGATAGTTTGGGTTTATTTGCCTGTTGCTTTGTCATTGGTGACATTTTTTTAGTATGCGATTGCTTTTTAAACTTTACATAAAAAGTTAAAGAAAAGGTGCATTTTTATGTTTATATGAATTTGAGTTTCACGTATGATCATTTAGCATGCAAATTCATTGAAGGATTTACATATTTTAGTAGGAATACTGCCTTTTGTGATTTATTCCGTATTCAGCCCAAATGAGAGTTTCGGAACTTTGTGGACTTATTCAATGCTAAACTCGATGGATCATATGAAATATTCTGCACTCATGCCAGCAATATTTTTTACTGATGCCTTGGTTAATTACAGAGATACAGGCAGCAGGTAGTACCTATGGAAATTTTTTTCGTGTGACAACTTATGGAGAATCTCATGGAGGAGGTGTTGGCTGCGTAATTGATGGATGCCCTCCTCGTTTGCCGCTATCTGAAGAGGACATGCAAGTGGATCTCGATAGGAGGTACTTGCCAATGGAGGCTTTTGATTAATACTTCTCATATATAGGGAATTTAGCAGCAATCGGTAATTATTGGTTAGGATTCCTCTGATTCAAAATGTCTTTAAATAATAAATTTACAAATTTTTTTTTTTTTTTGTAGGAGGCCAGGTCAGAGTCGAATTACTACTCCCAGAAAAGAGACCGATACGTGTAAAATATTTTCAGGAGTTTCTGAAGGTCAATCTTCACTCCAATCATTATTAACTGAGAAGTTTTATGATACATGTAAATTATCTGAAAGATAATGTGTGCATTGTAGGAGTTACTACTGGAACGCCAATTCATGTATTTGTTCCCAACACTGATCAGAGAGGACATGTGAGTATCTAATGCTGAAGCTCATTTTATATTTGTATGAGAAGTTTTTATTAACGAAATGAAAAGGCTACAGGCTTTTTTTTTTCTCCCTTTCGTAATTGTATTTGAAGGGAATGTTCAAAATATGCACTGTGAATGGCCTTTTATGACGGTGTTTCAATTCATAAAAGGAACTTTGGAGGCTTGGGAACTTGTGTGGACGAACATACAGAAAAGTTTCTATCACATAAAAACTCTTCTATATGCTTTTGAAGTGAAAATCATTGAAATGTTTGAGAAGGAGTTTTCTCGAGATGGAAGAACATATTAAATGAATTTCTCTCCTTCAAAATTCCCGGGTACTCACTTGTCCGCAGGTGACTATGCAAAATCATTGAGATTTTTATTAAAAAAAAAGTTTATGAAAATCAAATTTCTGTAATCCTCGTAAATTATTTTTACTTGTAACAGTAGCAATCACGTTTGATGATTAGCACTCACAAGTTCACACAGTAATATTCAATGTATTTTTCTTTGCTAAAAGATTTTCCCCATTGTATCATCTCATTATCAGGATTATAATGAGATGTCATTAGCTTATAGACCGTCACATGCAGATGCAACCTATGATATGAAGTACGGTGTCAGATCAGTGCAGGTACTAAGTTTTTCAATGTGATATCATGCAGTAGTGGCGTTCTATGTCAATTTAATGATGAGTGAGATGTTTTATTCCATGAAATTTTCATTAAGCTCATGTTTATGAACTCCTCACATTTAAGGGAGGTGGTAGATCTTCTGCAAGGGAAACCATCGGAAGAGTTGCTTCTGGTGCTGTTGCTAAGAAAATCCTTAAGGAGTTTGCTGGAACTGAGGTGTGTTGCTTGCATATGTAATTGACTAAGAGTTCTAGTGTTAAGCTGGTTTTTTATTATGACGTGCATTGGATAGATATATTCATGCATTTGTGTACTTTTCAATTTTTCTGTTTCTTTATCTTCTAAGTTAGCTGCGCATGCAAATTGTTTTATTTTTGTTTTGTGATTCGGAAGACATTAAATGGAGTCAGGCACTTTACCTAATGAATTTAGGACAAAAATAAGGATACTAGTGATTCCTTTTGGAACATTCATTGCAAACACCACAAATGATCAAAATTTGCTTGAGCCTTAATTTTGATATGTCTCTTGTAATATTTTAATTTTTAACATTTTGCCTGATGCTACTCAATCAGAGCAATCCTATCACTGCTAGATTTATGTGCTTTACTCCTTTTTCTTCTTTCTAATCGTCAATTTCTTAAGCAAGATGCTTGGCTAAAGGTATTTAATGATTCAGGTTCTTGCCTATGTCTCTCAAGTTCACAAGGTTGTTCTTCCTGAGGACCTAATTGATCATGACACTCTGACACTTGAACAGGTATCAAAGTTAATATACATGTAATATCCTCATTAGTGATTTCTGATTGTACTATTCAAAGTAGATTCTGTTTTAAAACATATAGATGCTCCGCCTCTTCCCAAAGAAAAGTGTGGATGTTTCAATGTTAGTAATTCACCAGACCTTGTGAAGAAGCCCACCCTCACCTATTTTAATCATTGACGTTGTAGAAATTTCAAATTGTCATTGATATTTGATTTTGCATTTCAAAGCACCTGATTCCAGCAGTGGCATTTGTATGCTGAAATCAACAATTGTTTTTCTGCGAGGAAATTGGGTGATCATCACAAGGATGAAATTATATAGATATATTATTAATTATTTGTTATTTTTTTAATTGTGAAAATTTTTCCCACTTATTGGATATTGTTCCAGATCGAAAGTAACATCGTCCGATGCCCAGACCCAGAATATGCAGAGAAGATGATAGCCGCTGTAGATGCTGTCCGGGTGAAAGGTGATTCTGTTGGTGGAGTTGTAACATGTATTGTGAGGAATTGTCCACGTGTAAGTGTCTCTTCATCTTTTCTATCAAGGCCTCAAGGGAAATGTCAGAGCAAGCTAATGAATAGGATTTCAACTGTGGTTAAACTTTTAAAAGTGATAAAAAGAACAAATATGTTCAAGAAAATTTATGAATTTTTTGTTGAGCTGATGTTGTGGGTGTACATTGTTTAAATACAAATATAATTGACACATTGATTTAGATTGAAATCAAACCCCTACAATCTTGCTTAATAATTGATTCAAAAATTCATAAATTACAGGCTTGTGACTAAACCTTTGGAAAGTCTGTAATAAAGTGGACTTTGGGCTAAATTGGACCTTTACTTGCTATGCCCTTAGCCATCCAGCAGAACCTAAGAGCTTTCCTTCCATTTGTGGCATGTTTTTTACCCCGAATGGAAAAGAATTTATGATTCCCAAGTCCTAATATTTGGTATTTTAGTAACTTGCATGATTCAGGAATGTCCCTGTCACATGTTTTCTTAGAAACATAACAAAAGAAATGGACAGTGTGTTTAGATCCTTAAAATATAAATTGCCTTAATGTATGCTTTCTTGCATGGCTGACACCTTATAAGAATGATCTCTTCAATCGTAAGTCTCTGTTTCAAATGTCATATTATTATATTTATCTTCTATTTTTCCAAATGGAGAAGAACTGACGTTACTATTTATCAGGGGCTTGGTTCACCTGTCTTTGACAAACTTGAAGCTGAACTGGCTAAAGCTATCATGTCATTGCCTGCTACAAAGGGCTTCCAGTTCGGCAGCGGGTTTGCAGGTTGCATAACTTTCTTAATTATCACTCTTATTTCCTTTTTCCTTTTAAGTTTACAAACTTGCTTGAATGAATAAACTCTAGTTTAGTAATTTCCTTCTGTACTTGTATCATAGGCATTCTGATGGCTTAATGAAACCATTACAGGTACTTTTTTGACTGGCAGTGAACACAATGATGAGTTTTATATAGATCAACATGGAAAGATGAGAACAAGAACAAACCGCTCTGGTGGGATTCAGGTATGTCTTATGTTTTACAATTTCTTGTGTGTTGTTTCTTTGTGTGCAATACGATGGTCATGTAATAATGTATGCTTTGCTGATATATTATCTGTATTGACAATTAGGGTGGAATTTCCAATGGCGAGATCATAAACATGAGAATAGCTTTCAAGCCAACATCTACAATTGGAGTAAGCCAAATATTTGTCTTTTCTGTACTTGTGAATCTTATCTTACTCACCTCACTCACATCGGGGGACAAGTTCATAGTTGTAAACATAAAATTGCACAAGGCTATTAGGAGGGAGAGTTAGTTGAAATGGGTCAGGGCCTGTTAAGAATGTAGCTTGATAGCGCCTCTTTCATACCATACATCTAGGATTGATGGATAAGCATTTCAATTTAAGCACTACAGTAGATAATTTTAAACTTCACAGAAACCTCACTGCTATGTACAATGTAGTAGCTTCAAATATGATAAAATGCCATAGAGAATAAGCAGACATCGCCATTGCTTTTTTGTTTTTCAATGTTTTATTGAACAATTTGGATTTGATTGAATGGATTTTTACTATTACTTGTACAATAAAAGGTCCAAGAAACTGGCAGAAAGTTAACAAAACAAAACTGTTGCTAAAGTATAATAGTGGCCATCAAAAGCTCAATGCCTTGAAGCGCTTTAAGCTGATGTTACCATTCAGAAAAACTGAATCTAGTAAAATGAGTGTTTTTCATGTTTTAAATGAGAAAAGTATCAAGGTATGCTTTTGATTAGCGTAGTTGTGCATCCAAGCATTGTCTGTAGTCCACTACACAGGCACACAATCGTTTTGATTGATATCTTTCAAACCACTATTTATGTGGTAATTATACCTTCGTGAAAGTGTGGAACTATGCTTTTGACTTGCATAGACGAAATGCCACATTAGAAGAGTATGTAATTTTCTTTATCAATTCATTTATTTCGTAACTGATTTACTCAATAGTCAATACTGTCCCCTCTTTTCCACTGGGATTGAAGATTTGTTTTGAGCGAAGCATTAATGTTATTTTATCTCTCTAGTTATGCTACCATAAACGATCGTACCAATTATTATCTCTGTTAAATTTTTATTTAAACTCACTTCAGGTATTCCCATTTTCAATTATAACTTCCATTGTAATTTGTAAATAAATGAAGTAGCAACAGCCTATAGGCAATAAAATAGAAACAAAAGAAACCATTTCTACCCCCTTCTTCCTTCCCCATTTTTTAGCTGATTGGGTGGTTTCTTCCATATATCATTGTACTGTTATAAGCATATGATCTGAAATGTGACTCCTTTTGACACTTCTGCAGAAAAAACAGCATACAGTGACCAGAGATAAGAAAGAAACAGAGCTTATTGCCCGTGGTCGCCATGATCCTTGTGTTGTCCCAAGAGGTAAATAACGGATTTGTTTCATCCTTCCAGTGGTATTAATCTATCTACAATTTAATTTTTTATTTTTTTAATATTTTCTTTATATAACAAAAATAATTTATTAAAGCTGGTATGAAAGGTTTGCTGAAAGGGCAAATAAATTTGTTGGCATAGTTTCACAATTTTTTTTAACCGCCACTCATCTCTGGCTTGGAGAAAAGGCACTCTCTGATACATTGTTTAATGGACTGATAATACAGCTGTACCCATGGTAGAAGCCATGGCAGCTTTGGTTCTTGTGGATCAATTGATGGCACAATATGCGCAATGTAATCTGTTCCCTGTCAACCCTGACTTCCAAGAACCCTTATTGCCCGCGTTAGAGCCAGCTGAAGTACCTTTCTGAAAGATGATGGGGGAAGTGTATCATAAATTGAATTTCAGTTCTGGTCAGTAGTATTTAGTTGTGAAAGAAATAGTTCTTTCAGTGTGAGACTTGCAATTTCTCGGAATTCTCATTCTCTTCTTGAAGGATCTATCTTTTTTTTTTTGGTGATAAGGTTCTACCTTTTTGCATTACGGCAACACATTTAGTTTTGCTTGTGCTGTATGTTGTTATTCATGTTCAATATATATTGCTCATTCAGGTCATAATAAACGACTAGATTAACATGATTACTAAATATGTCAAGGAGCTTGTAATTCCTATGTGTTTGTAATTGTTATGAACATGATATGTCAAAAATTCTATTTCAAAATGCTCCTTTCCTAATCTTCTACTCCAAATGCTTCGGATTATGGTATTGCTAAGGTTTGTATACATTGTGTTTTGAGTTCATAATTTATCTGGTACTACATTCTACATGCAATACTAGCGTGGGGGGAAGGTGGAATTTTTTCGGTTAAAAAAGAAGTGCAATTTAGTCAGATGTATAGTTTATTTTATGCCTTTTTATTTATTATAAGATTAGTTGAAACAACTTATTTTTTACCCCAAATAAATCTACCCATGTCAATTCTATGGAAGAGGATACAAGAAATCTGGATTCAAAATGAAGGCTTGGAGCCCATTGAAGGCCAGGATCTTTTAGTTGTAAAATTGGGAGAATTATACACCCGACATGGGATTGTGTTGAGCTTAAGATTTAAACTGGGTATCAATATTTAGTCTTCAATAGTATTTTGAATATGATTGCTTTCATTACAAAGATAAGTATATATAGCATAAAAAGGGGAAGAATTACTATGAATTGCTAATAAATGAATATAATCATAAAAAAATCATAATGACAAGTGAGTGATATAGACATGTCATTTTTAATAACGGAATTTATCAGTGTATGTTACTTATTTTTTGCATGATTTTTTTGGTAATGCCATTCCTGAATTCTACAGTGATCTCCCTGTAAAATAACCTAGTTACACCAAGCTTTGAGGTAACGTTTTACCAAATTTTTGCATTGTTTATGTTGGGCCAATAGAGTTTAGCAATTGCTAATCAGCAAGCAGCTGAGTTTGAGCCCAATGAAAGAGTCAAGGCCCGTCAGTTCTACCATTTTCTAAATAGCATAAAAATTTGTTCTATTAGAACGTTGATACCAAATATAAATATTAAATCTCATGGAATGTGATGGAACATATCTAGGCCAAATGATAAGTCAAATCTAATAACTAGAGCCAAGTTTGAAGAAGTATCCATTGAGATTCACCACACACACACACACACACACACACACAGATTTCCATAAGATGAATCTATTAGTATCCTTCACTTCAAGAGATTCACCTTCGGTCAAAACAAATAGACAAAAAAAGAAATCCAACGAAGCAACTATGAGACCTTTATCTTAATTTCGATCATATTGAAGATGAAGAGAATGATTGATCATGACCAACATTGAATATATATATATATATATAACACTATACTTTTGGGTGCACTAGTTAGTTGATGAGGATGAATTTCACTTTTTTAGTTTTGGACGGTTCTACATGCTATAATCCAAACCGACTAAATTCAGAGCCTCAGGCGACAACTTTTGTACTCTCATGATGTCGTATTATAACTAATAATTTCATGTTGGAAAATACGTACCTATCTCTTCTTCTTGACAACAATCATTATTCTTATCTTCATAATTTTTTATTTTAATTTATGCAATGCTTTTACTGCTGGAGTGTAATCCTAATAATTTGGCTGAAGTCATGATTTTAATCACACATTGCCCGTATTATTTGCATTGAAAATTTATTTGCTAAACACAAATATCTTCTTATTGAACGTAATTATATTTGAGGCATTATCAAGTATTAAATATGAACATTTCTTTCAATGGAGTTTTGAATATTGATTTATTACATTATGAGAAACTAATCATTCTGTTAAACCCAACCCCACTGGTTGAAAGTTTTTCTTACTTGATTCATATAGGATAACATCTAATTTCAACCTATGATTCATAGCTTTAGAAGGACTATTTGATGCTTCTATGACATTTATTTTGGTAAGATGAGTAGGCATGGAAAGCTTGCCTGCCAAATAAAGAAGAATTCGTAGACATCTTTCAATTAGTTTATGCATTATTCATGCTTCATGAGATACTTTTTCCAATATAAATCCTAGTGGTCAATTTTATTAATTAAATTACAACTGACCGATCCAATTAGATACTTATCTCAGCATATATAGAGCCAATTAGTTACTTGTTGAGCATTTAATTTAAGGTTTTTATTTTAATTATCTAACTTGGTTCATGAAGAAGAATTCCATCCTATCTTTCTTATTGGTCTAAATTTGATTCTCCTTTGCAATGGTCCAATTAATAAGAATTCATACTTTATTTGAATATGCATAAATTCAAATTTTATTTCTAATGTGATAATATCGTTAATATAAGTCATTTGGAAATATTTTTATATATTGTTTGACTCAAAACCTGCCCTAGTGATAATAAGTATATAGAACCAACTCACCTCA
>QFDD01007587.1:0-14079 GCA_006871305.1 Vachellia collinsii
AAATGAATCAAAGTTTACTAAATTGGGATGTGTATACAGAAAGTTATGATCTCCCAAAGTTAAGGGAAAAATCTGGAAAATTGAAAAATGACCAAATGAACAGTGAATGTTCACGTAATAAACTGTGTTGATTGAGCAAGGATTTGACTAAATGAGTATTTTTACCCTGTAGGGGATTGATCAAGCTTTATTTAGAGACTTGAATCACTTAATTTCGAATTTTCTAGAATTAGTTATGAATTTTCAAAGTTGGCCAAAATTTTCAAGTTACCAAGTGAATAGTAACTCGGGTGAGAAATTTGAAATTCATTTGGATGACTAATTCTAGTTTATGTAATAGTCTCGAGTGGTTTAGTTAAGGTCTCTAATGTATGATAAAGATAGAAAAGGAAGGTGTGACATCTCCAATATCTAACTAATATTACAAATATATATTTATATATAAATACATGCATTCTTATGAAGAGGAGAGGAGAGAGGAAAGGAGGAGAGGAACAAAGGAGAAGAGATGAAGTGGATGAGAGAGACAAAAAAAACTAACTTTGTGGGACCACGGATGAAAAGTGATGAATCGTTTGACTGGGTAAACAATTTTATTAATTTTGCACCACTTTTATAACGTTATGTGTACTTTTACACCTTCCGAAACTTTATGGTGCCTAACGCTCCTAGCACAAAACTTAATTGTTAAAATTACACATTTACCCTTCATATTACAAATATATCTATTTATATATAAATACATGCATTTGTATAATTGTAAATTGTATATGTTCTATTGTGGTTGCCAATTTGTCAATTGAAGGTGAAAGTTCAAAGGAATAATACATGAATTTATATGTCTCCTCATGATATAATATTCTAAGAGTACATTGAATTCACCATCAACTTAAATTAAATTAGGACAATTGTTCTTCCCCACTAAGCCAACTTATTCACTTCATTAGTTACATATCTCCAGTGAAGATAAAGGAAATTAAATCCCCCCATTATATATATATATCATCTTGTTTAATAGATGGATTTAATATGGGTTTAGGGGTTAGAGTTGGGCTAGGTGTTTGGGTCTAGGGTTTACAACCTTCATATGGTTGCCTCTACAGCTCTTGTTGTTTTCAAATTGGTGTCCCTTCTCTAGGATTTATCATAATTTATATTAATACATGTGCCTTTGAAGTTTTGTATGTTGGCTAACTATGGTACCTAAATAGCTTGTGAGCTTTATTGAAGTTAAATTGTGTGCCCAAATGTCTACTTTTTTGGATGTGGGATCCCCAGAACAACTGGGTGTTCCCTTGGGAACTTAGCCCCCACAGCTCTATGCCTTTGGTGATTTTTTCATTCCATAGTTACATTTATCCCTAGAACTTCAATAGTTATATTTATGATTAAAAAATTTCCTTATAGTGCATAAAGAATTCAACAATTATCATTGCTAGAGCTGGTAAAGTGGGCCAACCTGTCGGTTACTGGCTGTCCCACCGCAGTTTGAGCCCGCCATAGGGTGGGCTCAAACACCTGCTTGCAAATGGGATGGGATTTCTCCAACCCAACTTGCCAGCCCACCACTTTTTTTTTTTTAATTTTTTCCCACTTTGCACAGCACCCACCCACTCTCTCTGACAATCTGACTTTTCTATTCCCTAAATTCTCAACCACCACACAATAACAATACTTAAAATAAATGACAATCACAAGAAGCCAAATGCATGCCAGCTTTCTCATAGTTATATTTCCCCCTCCTTTCTCTCTTCATCATCTTCACGGTCAAACCCATTTTCTTTCACTTCCCTTTTTTTTCTCTCCATACTCTTCTTTTTTCTTCTACTTGCGGTCAGCCTATTACCATTCTTCTTTTATGAGAGATATTTATTTTTGAGTATGGAAGAGGATCCCCATCGCAAGAGGTGGAAGAGGAGTAGAGGACCCTTGACAGTGAGAGTGGAAGTGAACTATCCGCTGGAGCTGTGAAGGAAGCTGGTTGCTGGGGACACGCCGAGTGTCGACTTGGACTACTTGATCTAGACTGCTGTCTGCTGGTTTTAAGGTTCAAAAAGGGCGAGGGCCGAGGGATGCATGAGTTTGTGAGGGAGGGGAATGGGGAGGATGCTATGTGTAATATCCAGGTTTTCAATAACTGGATATAAAGGCTAAACAAGTGACTAAGGATTAATTAAGGGTCTGAACGAGTAAAAGTGTCACTCTGACAAACAGAAAAAGTAAGGGTAAGATAGTCATTTTAAAAAAGTAAGGGACTAAAGTATGACTTTGGAGATTTAAGGACGGAAGAGTCATTTTAAAAATGAGATTAAAGTGAAAATATTGAAATTCGAGGTACCAAATTGCTATTTATGAATCCAAGGCATTGTGGTAATTAGTGAAAAGTCAAAGGGCATTTTGGTCAAAGTTTGACCAAAATATTAAAAGTTGTGCAGAATCCCAAAAGATAGAAAAAAATTCACTGATCATTAATTGAGGCTCGGTTCAAGTCAGAATGACAAGAATACCCTTTATGGGAATTTTAAAGGTTATTTAATATTCAGATATTTAATAAATAATTAATTAAAATATCCAGCGATGCCTTACATATTTGATTCCAAAGCAAGGATAAATAGCTCAGAAATTGTAGAAAACATATTTGAGGCAAGATTGAAGTTAAGCATGCAGAAATAACCTCAAATTGAATTTTTAAGTAATTAATTAATATTTGGCTAATTATGGGATTTTGAGCCAAATATAATTACTTAAAATACCTAGAGACCTCAGATAATTATGGCAGAAGTGGGGAAAAATAGCTTGAGGATTATGTGAATTTATAAAAATGGTTTCAGACTTAAGTTCAATGTAGTTTGCCTGTAAGAAAATGAAAAGTGCAGGAAAGCTCATAAAAGGGAAAGATCAGGGAAGTCTCGAAAAGGTACTTTCGGGAAGAGTTTGAGATGGAGAAAAATTAGAAAAGTACCTCTTGAATTATGGGAATTTCCTATGCTGATGGATTGATCAAGAGATGAAAGGATTTCCAAAAGGAATTTCCCTAAGGAAATTAGACGAGAAAAAGAAAATAATTAATTTGATAGGTTTAGAGATATCCAATTGGTATTATCAGTATACCATATGAAAGAACAAAAAGGGGTGATATTTACGCAGTAAAAGTTTTTGGTGAAAAGTTGTATTATCATATATCAGTGGAACCCAGAAGGCGGAGCTCTAAAAAAGATATATAAAAAGGCTTCCTACACGTGGCAAGCAAGCAAATATGCTTGCTCACCACGCCAAGAGTTGGCTATAAATAAGATAGCCACGGTGAGAGCAAGCACGGACGAAAAGGGAAGAGAGGGAAGAGAGGGAAAAAGAAAGGAAAAAAGGAAAGAGCAAGGAAAGCAACGTAAGAAAGAGAGAGAAGGAAAAGAAAAAAGAAAAAGAGAAAAAGAAAGAGAGAAAGAAAAAAAGGAAAAAGACAAAAGAGAGAAATGATGGAAAAAGAAAGAAAGAAAGAAAGAAAGGAGTAGTCCAGTGGAAGATATAAAGAGAGTCTACCAGATTCAGGAGCTCAGCGCAAAGTAAGCCCAGGCTAACCCAGGTATACCAGGTAGCAACTGTACTAACTTTAACATTAATAATGCCTATGATTGTTAATATAATTGTTTACCATGATTGTATGAGTTGCTTGAGCTATGTGATATTGATATACAAATATTTGTTTATGTTTTGCATTGGCCATATGCTAGTTCAGTTTAGCAGTATGTAGTAAGATATGCTCATAGTCATGGATAGTTATAGTAATAATTATGCATATTAATGTGCCTATTAGTACATTTTGCTACGGAGATTTCCAAGAAATCTCATTCTCCCCAAAAATACAAACCTCTAGGTCCATGCTCAAGTAAAGGCAAAGGCAAGGAGGAATCCTAAAGGTGAAGGAATGGCTCAAGTTAATATGGGAATGGGCTTATGAGATACAGTTTGTAATTAAGTACTCAAGTTATAATTTTATTTTCAATTTATGAGTCTTGGATAATTATGTTGGATATGTTGAATATCCATGATTTAAGGTAAATAAGTTGATAAGTGGAAAAAGGGGTCCAACACCCTTACTAAACCCTTAAGTTGAACTAAGTTGCAAAATTAGGAAAACAAGATCAAAATTTTATGAAACTTTCCAGTTAAATAGTACACATCCTAAGTTTTAAAATGAGCTATAGTTTGCCTAATTTGGATGTGTATACAAAAGGTTATGTATTTTCAAAGTTTGAAGAAAATCTGGAAAGATGCTGGAAAATCCAAAATTGATAGTGCAAAATTGATGCAATAAACTGTATCAATTGAGCCATATTTTGGCCAAACGAGTATTTTTTCCATGTAGAGGATTGTATAAGCTTCAATTGGAAACTTGAACCACTTAATTTGAAGTTCTGTAGAATTAGTTATGATTTTTCAAAGTTGGTCTAAATTTCAGAATTTTTACCAAGTGAACAGTGAAAATGAATAGTAACACGAGAAAAGTTTTTAAATTTCACTTGGTTTACTAATTCTAAACATTGGAAGGTATTTAAGTGATTTAGATATGATCTCCAATGAATATAAAAGGGTAATGAAAAGTGACGTGACACTATGAGTTCATTCAATCTGTCGTGTGTGTGACTAAGGGTGACTTAAAAAAAAAGCGGGCTGGCCTTCGGGTTGGTGGGCCAGCTCATTGCGGGTGAGGGTTAGGCGGGTGCGGGTCAAAAGGATCCACATCCAAATGGGCTTTCTTTTCCCTAACGCAACCCACCATGTGTTGGCGAGTTACCAGCTCTAATCATTGTTGTGCATAAAAGATTATATTTTAATAAGATGTTGATCTCTTTTCATTTAAAAGGTCAAATTTAATATTAAAAGTTATGCAAATAGTGGCACAACCTTAAGGTCGATATCTAAAGAGTTTAAGCATCTCTAAGTATTTAATTAGTAAATTAATTCACAAAGTTTAGGAGGAAAATGGCTTTGTTATCCTAATCTAAATCAATTCCATTATCTATGCTATTATTTATTTATTTTTATTTTCTGATCAATTTGGAATATGGTGAAATGAAAGTAAGGAAATGAATCAATAACAAAAAATGCTCCCTAGGAATTTATGAGTTTGCCTTCATCGCTTATCAATGGATGAGCTCTTATCAGTCACCATAAAACTGAATCAAAATAATAATCAAGTATACCAATTAGCAAGCATATATTTGGTCCTTTCTAAAAATAACACCGATCAATGTTACTCATGTATCTTTCACCATCCACAAATTCAAAACTTTATCAAGTCCAAGATTAGAGAATATTTATTCTAAATCAAGAAATTCATCTCCAAACAGTTGCCAAGCTAATCAAAATATAAGAATCAATAGAAGGATCCAAAACATATCACAGTTACACGTCACTAATCAACACAATATTAAGCTCTAAAGTGTAAATCTAAAACCAAAATGAGTGTCACGAAGGAGCTCCTTGTCAAAACAAAGCTCTGGCTCGTCATATCTCCCATGGATGCAAGAAGATCAGTTGGACATGGAGAACCTAATAGCAACAATGATGGCAAACTTGACTCCAAGCATTACCATGGCTAACTCCAATAGTGGTGACGTATTTAAGACCGAGAAATTGAGACGAAGAGAGGGTGGAAGCTAATGGTGGTGAGCAGAGTGGATAATCTGGAATGAGATGGAGATAGTGGCGGAAGATGATGGTGAAAGAGAGAGGTGGAGGAAAGAGTGAGTTTTGGAAAAATGGAGGATAGCGACCAAAGGAAACAAGGTGAAGGAACACAAAAGAAGGGGAATTGATGATCAAAGTGGAGTGTGCCTATGTGTGTAGTCTCCTGGAAGTCTTAAAACAAGTATTAATTGCTAGCCTCCAGTTCATTCCCAATCTGTTTCTTCCCAACTAATTTTTGTTTTAGTTAGCCATTTTTTTCCTTCACGCCACTTTCAATTATAGCTATATTTTCATGTTGCTACAATATCCAAAACTCAGTGTTTTCTTCAACATGGCTTTGGTTCTTTTCAGCATTTAATTCCCAAAATGTCCTACACATTAAATCCAAATATGATGTAATATCATGTAATTGAAATGATAGGCATTTACGGGGTTTAAGGAGTGATAAGAGATCCCAAATTAGCAATTAATTCATTAAACATAATTAACCTCTAATTAACACATTTAAGTTTAAATAAGGTACCAAAGGGTCAATATTAGATACATTTATTTCATATAAAATAGAGATTTATCAAATGTTGAGTGAAATATATTTTAATTTGGAACTTATGACTTGTATAATGTGATAATTAACAATAACAAAAAAAAAAACAACTAAAACTTTATCCTAATATTTCCCTCCCACATTTTCTTGCAAAACTCGCTCCTTTAAATTCTATAACACATATTGAAAATACTTCCTAGAGATGTAATACATAAAAAAATTATAATTTACAAAAATAAATATGAATATTCAATATAAATATAAAAATATAGATGTAAAATCATCATTTAGGGGGAGAAAATATCATATTGCACTTTTTTTTCCTTAGCCATGATTTTGTCTCAAAGGGTTTTTTTGATAAGGTTTTTAAAAATATCAAAATTCTACTTTTTATTAGATTTATAAAACTGATTGAATTGTGCTTCAACAAATTCCAACATGTTAAGCTATGAAATAGCAAGACCAACTAAGAAAATGGTGAGATTTTGTGTAGATGTATGCATGCTTTCTGACACATTTGTATTTTTTTGATTCAACTCCTCTTCACTGCTGATCTCATTCAC
This sequence comes from Vachellia collinsii, assembly GCA_006871305.1. Taxonomy (NCBI): domain Eukaryota; kingdom Viridiplantae; phylum Streptophyta; class Magnoliopsida; order Fabales; family Fabaceae; genus Vachellia; species Vachellia collinsii. The sequence goes on from QFDD01007587.1 coordinate 6,796, forward strand.
TGCCCTTCCGCTGCCATCAAATCAAATCATATATCATATAATGATTAATTAAAAGGCACCTTAAAGAAAATAATTATATAAATTTTCTTCTGTTTTTAGCGCTCCGCACAAATGATGGATAGATGATTCTTAGAAAAAAATGAGAAATAGGAAAAATGAGAGAATCCAAACGTGTAAGCCCGAAAAAATAGGCTTCCTGAAATTGTGGCGACAACTAATAAGAAGGGAAAAGAAGGAAAGTGGTGCACTCAAAGATGGATTGAGCATAATGAATTTTCCCATTTAATCATAAAATTTAATTAGTTTGAGTTGAGATTTGCGTTAAAAATGTTTTTAATTTTGAAATACAATAAAGAAATTGAAGTTTGAATAATAGATTTTTTTTATTTTTAAATTATTATAATTATTAGCTTAGTAAATAATAATAACTAATAAACTTTGTTAAATTGATATTATTCTTTTTATTTTTTGGTAAAATTATTAATGTAATTTTTAAATTTTAATTTTAATCAATAAAATGTGTAAACTTGTCAAATTCCTATCCTGCCAGGTTCCTTGTTAACCATGAAAAGTTCATTCAAATTTCATTTAATTCTTATTGATAAAATGTATAAACGGTTTAAATTTCTGTCCAGCCAGGTTCTTTGTTCACCATGAAAAGTTCATTCAAAATTTCAAGTTCCTCTCTTACAGTCATGATGAAAAAATGACGGCTTCAAAACTCATTAATTTATTCCCCCTTTTTACCGGAAAATATGACTTTTCAAATTCTCCCTTCGGCTGCATTTCGATCTTTAGATTTCATCCATATACCTTGGTTCCCATGGCCCATTGCCCTCTCTGTTCCCCCGGCGCCCTCATCCTTCGCTCGTTGCCTATCGTGCTTGTCCAAGCCTTCTTCACCTTCGCTCCCCCGATGGTCATCTCCATCATCGCCCACTGTCTTCCTCATCTAGAGAAGAGAGATAACATTCCATTCTTCCATCCTTTGCCCTTCGATTCGCTCCCCTTTGTTCTTCTTGCTTCTCATTCCATCTAAAAGGTAGCTTAAATGCTTTAAATGCCCCCCTTTCGTTCACAAATTTGACAGAATAAGGTGCTTAACTCCCAGCCCGAGTAAAGAATGTTGTCTATCCATCTCATGTTAGCCCTTAGCCTGAATTCCTGGGTTTATTTCTTTCTTCTATTGCTAGATGGTGCTGGGCTTTCCGCTTCCTCCATTCTTCATTCACCCTCTTTGCCCAACAAGAAAGCACTATTGGATCTCGACATGCCCGATTGTGAGACTGCCTCTTGCACGTACGATGGCTCATTGCTCCGACTTAATTTGGGGTGTGTATTTTTGTTTAGATATTTGCCAGCCATACCTGAATCACTATTGGAGGAGGTATGGTTGTATTATTCATGGCCTTGTGAAATGATAAGTCTATGCTGTAGGTGTTGAATAAAATGAAGTGATAGATTTACTTGAGCAACCTGTGTTCCAAGCACATCCATGATATTATATACTATGATTCATATCAAATGTGCCTATTGAAAGCTTCTTTGACATGTGCATGTGTAGAAGACATATGCCTCAGTGCTAACGAGTTACTTTCCTTCTATGATTCTAGAAACGCTTTTGTAAGATAGTCCTAGGCAATATTATCATGATACAAGGTTTATGATGTCATCTGTTGCTTTGTGCCATGGCAGCATATCACATGATATCATCTGTATATGTGGAAAACAGAGACTGCTTACATGAGCAATATGACGTTAACATCAATTTGAGAGGTATTTTTAAATATTTTATAGTTTGGTGCATAGGCATTTCCCACTTCAGTTGGTTACTATTTTGTCTCAGCTGATTTCTTTTATTATTATGTCAATCTATGATCAAAATAATTTACTTTCTATTTTTGACTAACTTTATGATGAGCTTGTTTGTAGTCTCATCAATTTGATATGTACAAAAGGAGATTGCGACATGAAAGCTATGTCATGCTGAAGTTCTTTTATAATATCTCTGATCCCCCCGTTTTTGCTGCAGAAGGATAATTTTAATGTCTGTCAGTTGGCTTCTAGCTTCTGTAGCAGAAAATATCAGAAAATATCAATGGCATTAGTGGATGAAAATCCTGTGCATAAGAGCAAGGTAGTCAACACTTCTTCCAATATATTGGTAATTTGACTGCTCTTTGCATGCATTGTTATGCTTAGTTCGTACTTGGGTCGATGGAAGCACAAAGGCATACTTTTTGTTTGTTGGTAATTTTCTAGTTGAGTAGTCGACCAACCATAAATTTTTTTGACATGCCAAGTAGCTAGATGCCAGCATGAGGACTTCTTAAATACTGTTGAGGACATGTAATAATTTCTATTATTGTTTTTGTAAACTAAATATTTCTTGTTTCCTTGCAGGCGTATGATCTAATTCAAGGAGAGCTTGTAAGTACCATCTGTATCTTGGTTCGCTTGTTTCCTTCTAGAGAATGAATGTGTTATATTCATTTAATGCACTTTGGCATTCTCCTAAATTCTAAGTGTTGCACAAATCTGTATTATGTTTGATTGGTCTTAGGCTGCAATGAAAGAAATTAGGGTGTGCATGAGACACTTTGTACTTCTCATATATAGTTTAACATGTTTTCAATATATGTTATAAAATTATTCCCTGTAAACCCTGTTTGATCTGCCTTTTAGAAAATTGCAATTCACTTCCTGTGTCTTGAGTGAAAACACTAAATAAAACATTTTTTAGGTTCTTATTTCCATGTTAAATGCTTCATTCATTGTTTCCTACTAAATCCTTTTCCAATGAGACACAATTTACTCAATTTTCTTAGTGAAAATAAAAATAGAAATTTTATAAAATAGCCAAAGCAACTAGGTTCTCTGTCTTCGTTGGTTTCTTATTTCATTGTTGTCATGTTCAGTCGGACTTGGTGGTAGGTGAGGCCAGTGCTATTTGAGTTTCTTGTTTGGGTATACTTACTAGGGTTTCGTTTTTTTAATACTTCAATTTTTGATTTGGTACCCGTGTATTTAATTTTACTCTATTTGCTTTATTCTTTTTACATTGATCATTCTCCATTTTAATAATTTTGTCGTCACTCACATATGATTTAGCATACACGTCCTTAAAATGCAGATTTTTCATCCTGAAAGGGTTGTTGGCAAGTATGGATCAACATGGTAAGCTGTGAACCACACACATTAAATTTGTTGTTCAAGGAGTATGGATTTAATGGAGCTTCGGAATGTTTGAACTCATCATTCACCATTCTTTTGAAAGTTTCAGTCTTTTTAATTGCTGAGGTAACATTGCATGCAATTGAGTTTAGGGGACATATCTATTTAATGTTTCATGGAGTTTCAATATTTTTGAAGAAAATTGGGAAAATTCTAATAGATAGTATGTGGAAATAAACTTGAATTTTGAGTATGTGGATAGCCCTTTGAATTTGTCATTGTGTAATGTAAACACAGTGGTTCTCATTTTCAAGTAGTTTTGTTATTTTTCCTTTATTTTGGTGCATTTGTCTCTCACGTTGGGGAAAGAAAGGAAAAAGGAAAAGAACTTGGAAAACTGAAAAAGTTTGGAGAGAAAATGGTTTTCATCAAGTTTTTGTGTGAGATTGCAAGTTGAGAGGATTATGGCTTAGATATACCTGGACATGAAAAAATAATGGATCTGATGTCTTGATTGGGGTGAAATGGCAATGATGTTGACTTTCATGAGTTATAATGGATGGTCTTTAACCTGGTGAGGATTTGAACCTCCTACATAATTCCTTTCTAGTGTGTATTCATCTATCATGATTTTCACTCTAGAACTTTTCTTGATTCTTTGTTGATACCATAATTGCGTTGCATGCATAAAAGTGATAAAGGCATTCATTTGGTTACTAGCTATTCAGCCAAAAAGCCAACCTTAATATATTTTATCCCTTGTTAACCCCTTTGAGCTTTATTACTTTCATTCCTTGTTGAAACACAAAACCATGGAAAAGTAACTAACTAACTTCCCCACCTTGTTACGATACTTTAGATGTTCATGAGCATTCATTTATTGGAGGAAGGATGATGTGTGCCATGCATTCTTAAGGTCATGGAAAAGGCTTTTTGCATATGAATTGGAAGCATCTATTTGAAAGGGGAAAAACGGTAAAAATATGAAAGCTGAGAAAAGAAAAAAGAAAGAAGAAAAATGAGAACAGAAAGAAAATGAATGAAAAGAAAAGAAAAACAGAGAGGAGAAAAGGCAAAGCATGATTGAAAAGCCAAGAGGGTAAAAAACAAAGAAGAAAATGTGAAGCATGGCTTGAAAAAACCAAGAGATGAATAAGAGGAAAGGAGAAAAGAAGAAAAGGAAATTAAAACAGCAAGTGGTACTTGTGAGATTTTTGCATTTCATCTTTTGCTGTTGAAATAAGACCTAGGTTGCACATGCATTCTATCCTATGTTGTTTATTGATGCTCTTGGATTTTCTAAAATATTCATTTGTTTTCGCTCATCTTTATACCATTTCTTTTCTTACCTTAACCCCATTACAACCTAAATAAAAGTCCTTTTGATTTATGCATGGCATGTTGAATAAGAGGTGATGATTTAGAAGCTTGACAAGCCTATAGTAGTGAGGTAATGATAGGTGGAAATTGAGTGAAACACGTTTCCTTAAACACTTGAGAGAGTTGAGAGACATACACCTATATCCTTTGAGAGGGATTATTCATTGTGATTCATTTTGGTCAACTAAATTTGACATGAAGCTTCTATTCTTGACATTAGTGAAGTTGTCTTGGATTGTTGAAGTCTTGAAAAGTTGTGGTTATCCTCTATAACTTGTGATTTCTGCACTCTCTTTTTTAGGGTTATATACTTTCCAATCCTTTCACTTTGATTTTGTCACTTCGTCAACCCTTCTATTATTTGGCAATTTCCTCTATTTCAATTCATTTTTGTTTTGGATTTTTAAAAATTAAAAAAAATAATTGAGGAAATATTTTAATAAAGTGGGATGGAATTTGTAGGTTTTGAAAAAGTAGATTTGGGTTTATAACATCTAATATTATTGGGAGTGCAATTTATTTTAATTTTTTAAATGCTCATGGAGATCCCTATTGCGATGATTGCATATGGCTTTATTGGGCATAGGTTGTATTTGTGTAGTGGGAAGTTTAAATTTATAAACATTGTTTCTTTGTAAGTTTCTTCTTTCTTTAATAATATCTTAAGAAATACATAATCAAGTAGGGTCAAGGGTGAATTGCTATTGTTTTTTTGTTAATTTAAAAACATTGTGTCAAGTGTTGTTTACTATCTCTCTTGCAATTTCTAATGCACATCTTTATTACTAACATCTGCTCCCCCCCCAAATAAAAAGCAAACACACACACACACACAAAATTATTAGTCCTTCTTTGGCTCTAGCTTGATATTGTATATTATGAATTGACAGTTGAACTTGATGAGGAATGTAATTTTTAAACTTGCAGGTCTACTTGTTTAAGGATGACTTCTTTTTCAATGGTTAGTTTAGAATAATTTCATGTATGTTGATCATGTATGATTAGAAAATGGTATGAAGTTTAATTAATTTACTTTTTCTCTCCTTATTCTTCCTCTTATACTCAACTATTTCTTTTCTGGCCATTGAGTTGATGTAAACATATTTATAAATATCAAATATGTATAATATTTTCTTATTATTTTATTGTCCTTCTTTAGTTGATGTGTATTTATATTTGGGTCTCTTTTCATTTGTTGTTGCGTATTGCATTATGTTGAGTATTATGGATCAATTAAATTATTTGAACTTAAGCTTATTTCTTTGCATCAATGACTTTTTTTAAATTGCAAGTATAATTAGTTGGATTAAATTTTTGTTATTATGCTAATTTGTCAATATTTGGATTATATTTTTTTTTAAATTGCAGGTATAATTATTTAGATTAAATTTTTGTTATTATGCTAATTTGTCAATATTTGGATTATAGTTTTGTGCAGATCATGTATAACCATTCAAGCATACTTTGTTAGCATTTGATTAAGGAGTTGTTATTTAAATTTTAAATTAGATTAACGGTGTTAATATTAAGGGACTACATTCTATAAACTTAGGTGATTAAACTAAAACTTGATGTAAATGTAAAAGAATGGATTATATTTGTTAGCCTAATATTTTCTAGTTATTTTATTCATCTTCCTATTTTGCTTGAGTTATATATATAATCTATTTTGAGATATATTTACTTTTGGGCCTCTTTATCTCTGTTTGCATTATATAGTTGAATAAGTAGATTTGATATTTATAAATTATGAGCTTTCAGGCATAATTATTTTCCCCTCATCTTCTTTATCATCCTTCATATCCTTTATCTTAATTTCTTTCATACCCTTGTTCGCCCCTTCCCCATTATTATTGATTCGTTGTAGTTTCACATCAGTCACATTTTTTCTTAGAATTTTGGGTCCAGTATAGGGCTTCCTAATATTATTTTTTAGTTGCATCAAGTATAACATCATATCCAGCTCCTTAAACCATACATAAAATTAGTGTACTGGATATAACCGGAAAATAATATCCAAGTGTTGGATGCATAATAAATATATAATATTAGAGTAATGGGTACACTGGAATAAACATGTGGGGGCTTTTTAATGGTTTCTTGTTCATTGCTTTTACTTTTCAGTTTATCATTTTGTTTATTATTTGCTCTCTTGATTTATTACTTCTTCTAAATTTAGTTCTTTTACTTTCTATTTTTGACTAACTTTAAGATGAGCTTGTTTGCAATCTCATCAATGTTAAAAGGAGATTGCAACACTTAAGATATGTCATGCTCTAATTTTTTTTTCAATAGATCACAGAACAAGGGCTTCTTACTGTTGAGGGCATGTATGTTAGGATCGGATTTGACCAAGAGGGGGGGTGAATTGGTCAGACCAAATTTTTCGCAACGTTAAAAGCGTAAAACAGAGTAAGAAGAAAATGGACAAAGTGATTTATCCTGGTTCGGCCCTCTCTGACCTACGTCCAGTCCTCAGAATCCACTGAGCTTTTCAAATCCACTAATCTCAACAGATTACAACCAATCCGAAGAAGGACTCTCCCCCTTCCTAACTCAAACTAACCCACATACACTTTTGCTCGTGTCTCAACACACTCAAGATTCTCCAACCTTGAGTAACTCTCACAAAATCAATAAATAACAAGTATATTCTCCTTTCTGAGAATTGACTGATAATCACTGAAGCACTTGAATATGAGAGTATGAAAAACAGAGTAGATAGTGTAA
>QFDD01007588.1:0-11313 GCA_006871305.1 Vachellia collinsii
ATATCTAAGGCGGAATTTATTCCTGAAAGTTAGTTTACATGTAAGAGCAGTAGATATCCAAAAATCTTTATTAGAATAATTTCGATTGATAAGTGTTGAAAAAGAGCAATCCCACCCCTTAATATTAGTCTACGACTAGTTTGATTATTTTCTCTACAGTCTGATCAAGATGACTTTGTCAACAAAATTAAGCTTCTTAGCTTTCATAGTTGCTTCGAGAAAACTTCTGAGAGAAAATTCAACCTTAACTTATAACATTCACAGGGGGTTATGCTAACAATAAACTGTAACATAATAACTCATTTTTATTTCCAATTCTATATATCGTGAACAGACATATCTAATTTTTATGTAGACGGCGACTGTTTTGGCCCACATTATTATACGCACAACATATCTTTACTTACACGCAAGAAACAAACTAGAAAGAGTCTTCACTCTAATTAATATTTGTGGGGTTTCTATTCAAATAGTTTTTCTAACTGGTTGCTTTTGAATTTTTCCCCCAATTGAGGTGCCTTTAATATCTCTTCATTGAGAATAATGTATTAGGATTGTTCAAATCTGATTTACAATATTTAAATTTTATATAATTAAAATGGGAAAAATGAAAATGAGAATAAAAGTGAAAACATGCATATAGAATTAAGTGCAAGCTTAAAATCTCATGAAAATTGCCTATTCATCTCCAAGCCCCAGCTTCGTCATATCTTCTTCATCAAAGAAAATCAATGGCAGAAGCAGAACAAATTCTGAAGCTATTCGATTCATACTGGTTCGAGGCCACAGTTCTGAGAGGGAAATCGCCTTCGCCTTTCCCTTCAACTTCAATCCAAAACCCTTTTCCTCAACGACGACGAGAACGAGTAGCTTTTAGGTCTTTCACTGACCAAACCACGGCCACCTCCACAAACAGTTATCCTACGGGCAGGGAACAATCGGGTCATGATGATAAGAGCTTGATCAGATTAAGGAGCTAAAAGGGTTTATGGATCTAGGGTTTGTATTCTCGGAGGAAGACAGGGGTTGTTCCAGGTTGGCGTCTCTGATTCCTGGGTTGCAGAAGATGGGAGGAAGAAGAAGAAGAAGCGAGGAAGAAGAAGGTGTGGTTCTTCGTAGGCCTTATTTGTCAGACTCAGAGGCATGGGGTGTTAACTCAGAGCAAAGAAAAGTAGCAAGGAAGATGAAAGGGATAAATAATCCATTGACGCTGTATTGTTGGAAGGTACCATCATGGTTGAGTAGTACTAATAATGAGATTGACATGAAACACAGTCTTAGATTTTGGGCTCACTCAGTTGCCTCCATCACTTCACCCTCTTCATGTTCATGTTATTATAACACAAAGTAAGTTTTGCTTTAATTTGTGTTTACTTAAAAGAATTTATGTATTTGAGGAACACAATTTAGTTTGTGTCTAGTTGTGTCAATTGTAAAAATTAAGATGTTGTGAAATACTTTGAGAGATAATTAAAAATGAGATGAAAATTACCTTTTTAAGCGTGTATTTTAACATCCTAAATATAGAAACTAGTTAAAAAAATTATTTTGATTATGGATATAAGGTTTCAAGCATTTTAAAGTGGTGATTGTTAAGCATAGTCAAGATTTTTTTTTTTAACCCCTAAGGGCTAAGAGTCTAAGACACCTATACACGCATGACATGAAAGAAATATTTGGGGCATTCAATTACAAACCTTTAACCAATATTTTGACCTATGCATGAAGTGACCATTTTTTCCACGCCATCTTTTCTGCCCTACAGATCAGGATAAGAAACCCTTTTTATAAGTTATGTTGTTAAATTTTTTATATAAATATATAATTTTATTTTTTATTTATTATTGTGTTGATTTTATTATCATAGAGTATGAATTTAAAAAGTTGTTGCATTTTAAAATAAAATTAATATAATAAAGTTTACGATTTTTCTTATTTTATGTGAAACATCTTAAAAATGATTTATTAATAAGATTAGAATGGATATACCCATGAGAATAAACTCTCTACAATATTAATAAATCAAGATAGAATTGAACATATATATAAAAAATTTAATAATATAATTTATAAATAGGATAAAAATCCTCTTACTCTTTGTTATAAATAAGAGCATGGGCATAATACAAAGTAATTATCCATTCAACTGAAATAAAGTAATAAAAAAAATTTACCAAAAAATAATAGAAAACAATAAAACATCATATTATTACATACAAACTAATATTTTAAATAAATGTTTCATAATATATATATATATATATTTTCTTAGCACATGTATCTTCTATTGAAAGCAGCTATATTTTAGGTATTGTTAACATTAAACGTAGACACCTCATTTAACAATAAGTTTGCCATGTCATAAGAAATTAAGCATTTCTGGTAGACCCAATAGACCCAATGTCATTGGTTAGTTTTTTGTTTTTAATAAATCAAATTTAGCAAAAATAAATTTATTGTTTATTGGAAAAGTGACAATGATTGGCAGGCCGGAAAGAGAGTTACAAAAACCTGCAAATAAGCCCACCAATAAATTTGTGGCCATGAGTGGGGTCCCACTTGAAAAGCAAATTAAAGAACAATTAGAAGTTGGTACCCCACACACACACACACACACACACCCCTCATTGATTTCTCCACTCAATGCAATATTTTTTTTACTAATCTTTATTATCAAATTTTCTAAAAGCTTAATTACCTTCGATTTTTTTATATCTAACTTTAACACCCCATTTTGCCTTTTGATATACAGAATTTTAATACTCTGGACAAGAAGTTGTTTCTCATCGACAAGACCGATATAATCATCAAAACTTTTTCTTATAAAAAGTATTTGAGGAAGTAGTATCTGCATTTTTCAAAATAAACTCCCTTCAATTCCTTTTTTTTTCTTCTTCTTTTTATAAGATACACAAATAAAGAAGTTGGTTAAAGGTCAAAAATGAAACTTATTTTTCAAAACACCTTTGTGCATGCGGGGAAGAGCTTGAGCAAATAGGGACATGCCCATTAATGCAATGAGACTAAATGATAATTAATGAAATAAGAATAAAAATAATACTTAGAATTTTAGAAGATTTACTTAAAATATCTCTTATTTTTTTATATATATCGTTTGTCGTTACATTATAAAAGTATGTTCATGCATATCGTGACAAAATTCATCTTACATACTTATCGTGTAGATTATAAATTACATTATAAAAGTAGCTTCTATTACTAATCTAAACAAGCCTATAAAAACATATGTAATCATCATCTTGTTGCTAAAAAAATCCTCCTACATTTAGAACTGCTTTAATGAATTATGTGTGAGATATTTGTGTTGTTGTAAAAGAATAAAGATAGACAGAAATATCATGTCATTAAATTCAAATTCTCGTTCTGGATGAACAAAAAGGGGAGGATCGGGGATAAATCCTTCATTGAAAAATTAATTGTAGAATGAGATCTTCTACTTATATGTAATAGAACTTCCACAATATGTAAGTGAACTTTCAAATTATTCATAACTGAGCTTCTATATGTGCAATTAAGCATGTCATATTCTCTAATTAATTTTCTAATGGAGGATTTTTCTCCAATTCTAAAAAAAAAAAGTCATATTAATTAGAGTGTGTCGGCAGAAGACCAAATTAAATGCTGAACGGCTGAGCGCTGAACTGATCACAACGGAAAGATTAACTTAATAATGCATCTCCAGCAGCAGTTGAAATCGAACATGAGTATTAGCCAATTTTTTAATTAAATTATTTTCAAATTAAAAAATGTTACTTGCACAAATAATCTACAAATATTATTATGTATATGACTCCCTCTTTGAAAACAAAGTCAATGACCCCGCTCAATTTTTTTAATATTGATTACATGGAAATTGGTCCGTGGGCCATGTGTCTCATGTGCTTTTAAATGCATATCTGTAATTTATATATTTCTTAGTAAATCGGTCGAATACCAATATTTTTTTTTGTATGTAATTGCAATAAAAAAATAATTATCCAATTATTAAAATCATGAATAATTTTGATATTAAAAATAAGTTTTCTTTTTGTAAGGCAAGCTCTTCTGCATTCACAAGGACAAAGAATTGAAGTTGCAACTCTTTCCATCAAAATTAAAAAACTCTCAAAAGCATTTAAAAAATATTTTCACATAAATTAAGATAAAACTTCTGATACATACTTATATAGAATTATATAAAATCATTTAAAATAAGTTGAACCAAAATTAAGTGCTTGTTAGTAGCAACTTGAATAGGTTTTATTGCTAGCACTAAACAATATTTGAAGCCAATTTTTTAGCTTCCCTTACTACAAACTTGCTCATCATCTTAACACATTCACTTAACTATTACTTATACTAAACTTTAGATAAAAAAATGCTGCAAAATGGTTAAAATCTAATTTATAAAGAATACAAGAATGAATAATCTTTGAAACAAAGAATCTTGTAGATGCTTCAAGTCAAATGTCAATCATAAAAATCTACCATGCCCATCATTGTTTGGAAGTGGAAGGGGACTGCTCTTAGTCATTGCAATTTAGTGCGCAAATATTACTGGGTCCTACGCATGCTGCTAGATACTATCATCTCTATGCCATGTTGTTAGTGTAAGGGTTAGTTAATTTCTGCTAGGGAGATTAAAAAATTTTAAAAAATTACTTAATTATAATTTATATTTTAAAATATTTATATGTATAATTATATTATATATCAATTTATAAGTAAGATAAAATAATTTGAAGAAATATAATGAATATATCAGTTAATTAATTTCCTTAATCTCATCATAAAAAGTTAATTGCAATTTATATTAAAGACTAAAAGTAGTATTACCTTTTATCCTTAATATAAGAGCTAATTAACTTTTTTTGGAGAGATTAAAAAATTAAATAAATTATTTAAAAATATATATATAATTATATTATATATTAATTTATAAATCAACCAAATTAGTTTAAAGAAACATACTAAATATAAATACTTCTAAGTCGATAATGTTCCCGGAGCAAAAAATGGGAATCCCGGTAGAAGTAACATCGTAGACATAACTTTCATCTTTTCCTCTATTTTTCCACAAAATTTTCCAAAACTCTGAAGCGTGATATGAAAAAGTCATAAAATCATTAGCTTAATCTGAACTAATAAAACAAAAATTATAGCAAACAATAATTCACTAGTTCTAAATAATATGGCTAAATTTTAAAAAAGTTCACTTAAGTTGGGTAATTCAATTTTCCCTCTTCACGAACACACCCCTAATCTAGATATAGATGCAGCACAACTTTTTCCCGCAGAATAGAGACAAAGTCCAGGTCACGTGCAGGAGGAAAGGAAAACGAAAGGTATCACACGATTTTGGCTATTGCTTTATTAAATTGCCCTATCTGTTACGTCTAAAACAAAGTTTAAATACCCTTACCGTGTTGATTCGGAAAAGATGAGAGGAAGGGAAAGAAGACTTGATAGTAACCATTTAAATGAAATAGATTGTGTGGGATGGCCATGATGAAAGGATATTCCAGTACCATGATTCAAGAAGCTTTAATTAAAATATTATCTGTAGATGAAACCAGAGACATTAATCAACTCAGATAAATCCGTTTCCCTCCCCCCAGACTAAAGCCTAGGAGCTAGTCTATGCTCTGTGTCAGAAAGAATCTGTTCAATTATGAGCATGTCACCCTAACTTTATAATTTAAAAACTTATTTGGTAATCACTTAAAAAGCATTTTTACGTAAATTAAGATAAAACTTCTCTCACATACTTACTTCGGATTACATAATATCACTTAAAAAAGCTATTTACAAACATACTATAAATAGTTGAATTACCATCACCGTTGACATGATGCTATTTATAACTAAATCAGCATTTAAACAAATGAAATTTCAACTGAGCTGATGTTTAATTCAGACTTCAAACTCAACTCTTCTGTTAGAAAGAAAAAAGGAAAATCGTTGAGCCTACATTCAATAGCTTTTTTTTTTTTTTTAATTTTGGAATTAAAATCATCTATGCAAACCTTCTGATGGGAGGAGACATGTATAATATGCGGGTATTAAGATTTTCATGTACAGTTCATGTAACCCTTGCCATTATATACAATCAAGCATCTTGAAAAGAGAACAATATAGAAGACTATATATGAGACGCTCTCTCTTTAAGCCTGACATTTTTTCTCCAATTTTATCCCTCTTCATAGACATTCTATGCAATTATTTTTGTAACTGTAAAAGATTCAAATCGTCGCTTCAGCAATCAACAAGTGTAGAGGGTCAACAAAAGTGTAACAAAGGGTTTTAAGTGGATCTAATCGTTTTTAACATTCACTTTAATGAATTTTCATCGTTTTCTTCAGCAATCAGATGATATAGTAAATGAAAGTAAGAAGATTTCTCGCCTTTTCAACCCTCAGTAATGGTTTGAGTTTTCTCGAGAAGCAGTTAAGTTTTCTTCCTCCTTTACTATGACGAACCGTGTGTCATAAGCTAATTTCTCCTCTTTTTTTTTTATTCTGTACTACTATATAATTTATATCACTTATCAGAGTCATATATTTACCTCAGTTGCTTGCATATACAATCAGGAATAGCTAATGAGAAATAAACTTCATGAGATTTGATGACAGCCTATTGATGAATTAATTACACTGGATTAAATGAGATACAGAAGGTATAGGGAAAAATACTTGTCAGTTGTCCTTTCCAGAGGAGGCCTCCGGAAGTTTGAATGTCGGCCGCTTGTCAACACCCCTCCTCGAGTACTCCCTCCATCTTCGTGCCGCTGCTGCAGCTCTCTTCTCTCTCTCTTTCACTTCTTCCTCTGCAAGAAGTGATCATTTTCAAGATAAGCAGCAAAAACATAGATACCGTGCCATGGTAAATGGTCCAGCACTTCTGTCGCATATGTACTCTCTCTGATTCTAAATATAAAAGCTGGATAAGGGATTTGCTTTTATCCTAAATATAAGGCATCAATACACTCTGACCTTTAAATTTATAATTGTTTATCCATATGGATTGCCCATATTAAAAGGTCTTCCATCAGTTTCAATGCACATAAAATAAAGATGATGTTTTAGAAAAACCAATATAAATTTGTTACAAATAACTAACTAAACTAATTTTCTTAATATCTACAACTTACCAATATGTTTAGTGCTTGTTAACTTTCTGAGCATTTGAAAACATTATCGATCCTCAACAATAATGAAATACGGTACAAAGTTACAAAATCCTCGTACCTGAATTTTTGTAGTCTTTTGGCTTGCCCCAAAGGTTGTCCCAGTAAGAATCTGTTTTATCAGAACCTTTCTGCTTCATCATTCTCCTTTTTGCTTGTCCCTGGGACCCAAAAATCTTTGTTTAGTTATGATAGCAACTATGAGGAACTTAGAAAACTAATCTCTAGTAACCCTGCAAATATTGCATTATCAGAACAGTAGAGCTATCCGTTCCTCTTGAAAGAACATACTTGACTGTTCTGGAAATGCACATTATTCACCATTTTTGTCACAGCCTACAAGAATCTATTCAAATATATCATACGCTAAATCACTAAATTACCTACATGCTTGAGTCTAAAGAACCAGTAAGTTAAGGGCACTGAATAATTGTGGTGCGATTTGGGATAAACACATTGGAAACTTACAATACATAAGAGGAAAGTTTGCCAAACTATTTAATCTTTTTATTGTTATTTTCCTTAAGAATTTATCCCTTTTCTAGAGGACTTCTTACCAAGACTCTTGCTTGCCTCTTTTCCCATCTGGAGCTTGCCTGAAATTAGCAAGTATAGCTCTTGTTACGTGAATGCATTACTGTAGTACTCTAGTATATGACACAATAGGTTAAAAACAGAAATATTGATGGATTTTCTCATACAATGAGCTTGAAACATACAAAACATGAACTCTATATGATGAAAGCATATAAATGATTCTAGCAGCAGTTTGAATGTCCGGAAAACTTGTCTCTCAAATTCATGTTCAGATAACCTAACAAATTTTTTTTCAGGAGACCACTTTAACAAAGTTCAAAATTCTAGGTCTTTCAAGCGGATAAAACAAAATGCATAACTATGGACACTGGAACGTTAATGAGATTAGTAAAACCATGTCAACCTTCAAAATGTCCACCAAATGTCAATGGAAAATTAGAAGGAAGTCTATGAGGATTTAGAAGTGGATGAAACAATAGGTGATGCAGTATCTTACCAGTCTAAAAACATCCATTGTTGATCCCATTCCTGCAAGCATCAGGGCAACCTGTTCATAAAGAGTTGGTAAATATAGAGTTGTATAAAAAGGCTCAGTTAGACAGCATGCATTTCCATATCCAGATCCCATTCTTTAATAAGAATATAACATGTTTTGTTAATAGATAAAATTAGCTACTAGATTTTAGCTGAATGAAGAAACCCAGTTCTCATATTCCTATGGCAACTATTTTTCTTCTCAAATTGCTAACTGATTTTGTTAAACTTCAATGTTTTCTGGTTCTCCTTCTTCTACTTAGAATGAAGCTTCTAATTCGGAGACCTGGAGATTAAAGGTTTAAAAATTAAAAGGTTAATAAGTAAAATTTATGTGCCTCTAACAAGTTAGAGAAGGTTAACGTACACACTGCTCTTTCATGAAGATTATCCTACACATATCAGTAGCCAACAAAGAGCAGAATGGAAACTTTAAGTCAAGGAGGTGATCACATGATCATAAGATGATGAAGAATGTACAACTGGAATAAATAGACTTCCTGATAAGGATCTTACATTGACTCTTTCAACCCGCCGCATTTCATCTTCAAGTAATGATAGTTGTGCCGCAGATGTCCAATGAATGCAGTCAACAGGGCTGATATACAGAAACATTTTGTAAGATTGATTTTTGATAACTAAATTGCAAGTCACTTCACAAGCAATTCAATACTTGTAACTGAAGTTCTAAAGCTCACATATCAAACAGCAGCAGCAAGATGATAATCGAACAAGTATAGGACTGCCTGGGGTTTCCTGAACCCAGCTATCTATGCATTCTATCAAATTTCAACTGTCATATAATTTTTCAGTTCCAGGATATTTGACATCTTGTCACCTTAGATCTCAACAGAAAGGCTCAAACTGTGGGAAGCCTCAGGCTTGACAAATTATTAGAATACAGGCTGGCAGTTTAAGTAAAATGTAAATTTACTTTTCAAAAGCAAAACCTGGTGATAACCAACATTTAGCCAACAGTTGAATTAGGGTTTAATCAAGATTTCATTATACTATATCAATTAAGATTATGAAAAATAAGGACAAGAAATTTATGACATCTTAGAGCAAGCACAACTGTACATAAACTTACCAACTATCAATTGCTTGTTGAACTAATTCAATTTTTCCACACTGGCTATATGCTCTGGCTCTTCCGTAGTCTTCTTCTATTGCAAACACATCAGAGGCCACATTGGCGCAATTTTTGCAACCTGTATAAGAATTTTCAGAGTAATTCCATAATATGCTTTGTAACTATTCAAGAATTCAACTCAAACATGAAAAACTTGCTAGATATGCCACGCCATTGTCATCAAGTAAAGTAAAAAGAATGACTATACTAGTAAACTTGTATATGCAAGAAAGTTCTTCTTTCAAAGGACTATAAATGACAGTCAATTTATTTCTTTCAAAGATGTGAAGGAGGGCATTATACGTTTGTTAGGGGTATTAATAAAAATCAATTATAAAGCCTTTTACTTATCGGCTTCAACTTTTGAGAGTATTCCTTGACATGATATCAAAACCTCTATAATCATGTTGTCAGAATTCTAATACTTATTGTCCTATTCATTTACTTAACATGAAGATTCAGCACAAAGAATGGAAAGTTTCTGCTTAGCCTACGCTAGAAGCTAAGAAATAATGAGCCGCTGTGTGAGGGGCATTTTTGAGAAAATGATAAAAACAATTGGCAGAACTAACATCTTAACAGGTATGAGATGAAGTGATTCTCAACAAGGTGCTCATAAAATGATCTTACTGTCTCAAGGAGTTAAGGGAATTTCAGTGTTTTTGATGAGCGTAAGCAGTACAGTGGACATACCTATGCAGCTGAATTCATCAACGAAAACATGATCTTTTGGACTAGAATCATCCAAGAAAGGATTGATTGAAGTCAAAGAATAACCGTGAATTTCATCATAAACCATGCGTTGAACAGGATCGCTGAGTACCTGCATTGTAACAGTCAATCAATCTATAGTAAAAACACAGGATAAACTCTGTATATGTTTTCCTCAACCTCAAATACAGATTTATTTCAAAATGAACCCACCTCATACACTTCATTGATGAACATGCAAAAGTTTGTCGTCTCAGGATCATCGCCACTCAAATCTGGATGGCAAGCTTTCATACAATTGTAGTAAGCCTTCTTAATCTGCTCCGGCGTGGCATCTGGAAGCTAGTGAATTGTACCCACCAAAAATCACCAAATGATACCTCATTAAACAAACAGCATATCTGGTCATTTTAACAAACTGACTTGTCCTATTTTTGCCACATGCTACGATATTCCACCTACGCTCTTTACGAAGAAAAATAGTTCATGGAAGAAATCAAAGATCAAAAGTTCCGCTAAAGCATAAATGTTTGTAGAGTTAAGCCCAACGGAGTCTCATATTTCTTAGTTCTCAAAAGATGACGTCATATTCACACTACACTCCATATGTTCCGCATAACTTTAGTAGCATAGGATGCTTAAATGATCCAAATGATCGGATAGTTTCAGTATCTTCGGAAGCATAAAATTTCAACAAACGGAACTAAAAGAGTTACCAAAAAGAAACATAATAAATTGACGATCACAGCTTTTAATAGTTTTACACAAATTTTCCTTGGAAGCAAACCGAGAGGGAAATCAGAGTGTGGAAGCGGATGAATTACCAGGCCAAGAACAGCGTAATAATCATCGGCAATAGAATCAGAGAGAGTACTAGAAGCGGAGTCCTCAGCGGCAACCTTAACCCTACCAAAACATTTTCGCTTTGAAGAATCATTCCCAAACTTGCAATGACTGGAAGTCCTGGTGGCGAGAAGCCGCCATGAAATCGGAGAAGTCGGATTCAGCACAGGATTGTGGATTTTGAGAGCGTCAGAGTAAACAGGAGATAGTAAATGGGCCATTCAGATTCGAGCTGGAAGAGAGCAAAAGCTTGGGAAGTGGGAACTGAGAAGACGTAAGCAAAGGAACAGAGATTTGAAAAAAAAAATGAAAAAGGAGGAAATGGAAAAAATCGGTTAGGGATATTTTTTTGTAAAAAAAAAAAAAAAAA
>QFDD01007589.1:0-14943 GCA_006871305.1 Vachellia collinsii
ATTATTATTTTTTTTTATCTTTTTAGTACGATGCTTCTATTCTTTTTTTTTTTTTTTGATACAACGATGCTCCTATTCTAAATTTTCATGAAAACGATTACACTGAATTTGTTTTGGATAGGCAATTACACTGAATTTCAATAAAATAAAGTGTGAAAAGGTTCTCGTGATGATTTGGATATTGAAAGTATTTGAACTCCACTTATCTCTCAAATATTACTGTCGTTTTTTAATATAAAAAATATTAAGAAAAATAATTAATTGATAAATCTATAATTTTTTTAAATTAATTTACTTGATTTGTAAATTGATATATAATCTAATGATATACATAAGTATTTCAGAATATATATTATCGTTAAGTAATTTATTTAATTTTTTTAACATCTCTTAAAAAATCAATTGACTCTTATATTAATGACCACAGGTAATATATAAACCACTAGATAAGCCATATACCCAATGTTATGTTGCAAGAAATAACTTCAATTAAATTCTTAATCCAAATCTTATCCATGATTGTATTAGCCCTATAACTAATTGGGAAAATTGGGGATAAATCTCCCATTGAAAAATTAATTGTAAAATGTGACTTTTCACATATATGCAACTGAACTTCCATATTATGTACAATTGAACTTCCGCATATGCAATTGAGCTTCCACATGTGTAACTGAGCAAATCTCATTCTCTAATTAATTCTTCAATAGGGCCCGAATTCTCTCTAACTAATTTTGATTGAAAAAAAATACTAGTTATTGATAAAAATACTACCTATTGATAAAAAGTATTAAGTTTATCAAAATGAAATACAAATACAGTATGACTTTTCTTTTTCTTCAAGACCAGATAATCTTAGAATTGTTATAAGCCAAAGAAAAATAAGAATTTACTCATTTTTTGTCCCGTACAACTACACCATTTGGGCCTGCACCACTTCTGCTTCTTCAACATAAGGCACTGAGAGCTTAGAATCACGGTTTCTATCTTCTCACTGCATTTCTCTACCTGCAAAAGCAGAGAATCAAAACTAATAATCTTAAAATCCTCCTAAAGAACAAGGTTACTAAAATTAACAATAACCTACTAATTCTTCTTCCCCCTTGAAACTAAAACTTGGGAAAACTACATAAGAAATACCTATATTTTCCTCAAATTTTTAATTTGGCATCTATGTATTTTTTTCTCTCATAATTAAATCTTTAGTTTTGTCCCATTAATAAAGTAAAGTTATAGAGGTCAATTGTGTTGAATGAGTAAAATTAGAAGATTTAATTAGAGAAAAAAAATACACAATTACCAAATTAAAAATTGAGAAAGATGTAGGTATCTGCAAAATGGTTTTCCCTTAAAACTTTAATCAAATTTAACTCTTAAAACTGGTGCAAAATAAAAGAGTTTCAAGAAGCTAACAATACTTGATGGTGGCCGATGATCCATCTATTCATTAAATGAATCATAATATTTCAAGTAGATTGATGTCCTTTTCACAGTGAATCCATTACCAAAAACTACAATCACCTCCACTTGGTCATCTGGATCTAGATTTGATATTATTTCCTTCCACTCTGCTTCTTCAAGTGAAGTTAGTAAATCTTGCCTGTAGTGCAGAGTCTGAGTCTTTGTATAATTTATGATCATTATCCTAATACAAGATTCACATGCCTTGTTACCCAAATCGTCAGAAGGGAAATAAGCACAACAAATAATCATCCCTTTTAAGTCACAACCATTGACTTGAGGCACCCTAAATTTCACAGAAGCTCTTTTGCCCTCAAAACTTTGCCAATGGGGGTAATTGTCATCAGGAAGGACATAATCATCACCATAATTCCCTTGAGTCAATCCCTGCTTAACAACATAAGCATCAGCATAAGTTAAATATATAACCGGGCAAGTAGAAAGGTCATTTCCAATTTTATTATGAAAAAAAGGTTGCATATATTAGTAACGAATTTTCGTCCTTTTCAACCCCAAAAAAAAATAATTAAAAAGAGAACCTGTGAGATATTCTCTAGAAGAGCAGCAGTGACTTGGTCATTCTTTCCAATTTGAATTAGAAGATGTCTCAAAAAATTTTCTGAGCTTGAGCTGTGAACCTGACTATAATGACTAGATAACATAGAAGTATTTGGTATTGTTGACATGTCCGTATAGATCCTGGCATAAAAGGACTCCCAGAATTTTGCAGCACCTCGAATTACTTCAGGGTCATTCTCTGATATGATTGCCATCAAAAGGCTTTGTAGCTTTGCTAGGTTATTACATATGGATGAAGGACCAAGGACATTGCTATTTAATATATCCAAAGAAACTGGCATGCCCATGTATGTTGGAATAAGAGAGAGAGGATTATTTGTTGGGGACATCCTTGACCAAATGAGAGAAGGGAACACATCACGTGGTAATCCCCTGTAGCCACAAAGTGATATATATCCAACACTTTTTAACCTCGCTAGGGAAAAGGGCACTTGTGTTATTGCAGTGTCATCAGCTACCAGAGTTGTCAAGGAATCCATTTGCCCTATATCTTCTTCTAATTGTTCAATCTTTGCACAGCCAGATAGAATAAGAGTTTTTAGTGATTTTAAATTATAAATACTTCTTGGGAGAGTGCAAAGGCTGACACAATCCTTCAAGTTTATTAGAAGGAGTTTATTGGCATGCCCAATGGTAGGATGAACCATGGATAAATTTGGACAATTTTTAAGAATAAACTTTTCAAGATGTGGCAGTTTTGTGAAGTCAGGGGTCTGAATCAAGGAAGGGGAGTGGCTACAATTGAGGATTTTTAGCCTCTTCAATAACTGCAAGAAGAGAACATTCAAAGGGAAATTAGTGAAGAAACTCATAAAATAAAGTAAATCACCAACCATGAATGTTGGAAAGTGTCACTCAGTGATTTTGGTATTACTATTAAAGGCTAACTCTAAAGCCTAGCATCAGAGTAAAGATAAGCGTTAGCTCATCTAAAAGCTTAAAAAGCAGTGTATTGTTTGGCAAGTCTAATAAAAATCGTGTTTGACATCTTTTGAAAGAATAAACCAATCAGAAAATGATAAGTACAAGATTGAGTGCTTTAATTTAATTTTTTTTTTGTTTTTGGTGATATTGAGTGCTTTAATTAGCTAGAAAGTATACATGATTTTAACATTCCCCTGACAAGTTTGATCAACATCTATAAACATTGATTATGCCATTAGTAAAATCCTCCATCACAGAAAAAGTATGCCATCTAAAACATTTCATTTGAAATGATTGCTTTAATTAGCTAGATATGACCTCCTGAAAGAAAAATACAAACAAGTTACTCCATCTATAAACTACAATTTTTTGAATGAATATGGTCCTTTTTATAAGCTACAATTTAGAAATGTTTAAATATTCAATGTGTTTATAAGTTCGTCTCTTTTTTGATTCAGTCTCTCTCATTACCTCTTTCCCATATATTCTCTTTCATTTCCCCTTACTTATTCTCTCTCTCTTTTGCTTCACTCTCTCTCATTACCTTTTCCCCATATATTCTCTTTCATTCCCCTTACTTATTCTCTCTCTCTCACTTAAACTCTATAAATAAGGGCATATTTGGGGGAAAACATTTCTTACACACTTATTGCCAATAAACAATTTTAACCGATTTCCTTATCTATGTAATTTGATTATTTGTAGCTTATAAAAAGGACCCCACCGGAGGGAGTATTATGATGGAGGAGTGGCTAGTATCTCTAGCAATGAATATAAATAAGAAAGTATCTTGAAGAAAAATTCAGCAGCCATATTCAAGAAAAGTGATTAAGGAAAGATTGTTCTAGAAGCTGTTATTAGAACAGTCCGAAATAAAGACCAAGTTATGCAGTAAAGCAAAATCTAAAAATTAATAAACTTTATTCCCAATGCCAACACAAAAAAGGTATACATACCTGGGGCTCCTTCCAAACTCGTCTGAGGTTACTGTACTTTAGTTCAATGGCAACTAAACTTTCCTGATAAAAGTTGGCAGGGATGTATTTCAAAGGAAAGCCACGCCAGTGAAGCCATCTGAGATTTCTACTAATGTGTTTATAGTCTCCATCAAGTTCCACATTACTAAGGCAAAGCAATCTGAGTGTCTTCATCTGCTTAAATGCTTTAATAGAAAAACGATCTTTATCGGTTTGTGACAAATTCAAAGCTAGCCCCTCAACAAATTCTGTACCCTGCAAATACATAGCATATAAAATTTAAAGTGTGTTGCTTTGCTTTGTTATTCATTTACTGAAAGGCAAAATGTAAACCTATTTCACATGCAAGTTTATAGAGCAAGTAACTAAGACAATTAGTTTTAAAAATACATAACTTTTGCCCTGGAGTAAAATTAACTACAAATATACCTACTTGGCAAATTCATTCATGTTCAATTGGCTTCCCATGCCATTTAATTTTTTTTATAGGAATGATAAATATGGGATAGGAAAGTTCTTACTGTATATTTTGACAACACATCAAACACATCGTCACGAAACCATAACCTACTACGCTTTCCAGGGTTTTTTAGTGATTGTTCTCGGATTATTTCCCTCCCCATGTCTCGCAGCAAATCATGCACACCAAGCTTGTTCTTCTCATCAATAGTTACAAGACTCCGCTCCACAAGGACACTTATTCCAATGTGTGGAAAAAGTTCACTACCGTCGAGTATCTGTGTGACATCACTCCTATCCATCCCAATAAAAAAACAAGATATATCAAGGAAGATTTCTTTCACTGTATCATCACTTAAACCATCAAAACTTATTTTTAGCTTCTTTTGTATCTCATTATTGGGGATTCTTTTTAGTTTGTCCAGTACACCTCCCCAGTCCTTCTCTTCCATATCAAATAAATAGGAGCCTAGGATTTCAAGTGCTAGTGGTAGTCCTCCAGAATAAGCAACTATTTCTCTAGAAAGGTTCATGAATCCCTCTTTAGGACTTGATTGCTTAAATGCATGCCAACTAAAAAGTTCAAGAGATTCACTTTCATCCAAGTTCTTTATTTCATATATATGATCCACTTTAAGGAGTCTAAGCAGCTTCTTATCTCTAGTAGTGATAAATATTCTACTTCCCGGACCAAACCATTCACGACTTTCACATAAAGCATTTAGTTGCTCACGCTCATTCATATCATCAAGTACAACAAGCGCTCTCATATGGCAAAGACATTCCTTTAATATGACTCTTCCTGAATCAATGCTACGTATTACCATTGTTGTCGTTTTACAGATTTCTGAGAGAAGCTGTTGCTGTAAGTTAACTGGACCATTATCTTGCTCCCAAACAGCCCTAATGTTTGAAAGAAAACTTCTGCTCTGAAATGTTTGACCAATTTCATTATAGATGGCTTTGGCAATGGTTGTTTTACCCACTCCCCCCATCCCCCATATAGAAAACAAGAGAACATCATTCTTTGAATAGCGTTCTGATATTCTAATCAAATCTTGTGAACGAGAGTGCACTCCAACGGGATGTTTGGCAATAAACAAGTCTTTCTTCTCCAAAATTCTACAAACATACTCAACGATGTCTTTGATAACCTCACCTTCGTCCCTGAATTATAAACAGATAGAACAGAAAATGAGCGCCAATAACATAACCACAAGTAGAAATAAAATTTTCCAAGCCATTAAAAGCAACATGCATCAAAATCAGAGCAGACATTATGAATAAACTAAATAGAAACTATATTCGAAACTGTGACACCACAATAGCCTCGTAACTGTCGATGCCATAATTTAAGTAAGGAAAAATATCAAATGAAAGTTCAATATGTAGAACCCGATAGTTTTGAGATGAGTATAAGAAGACAAATATATTTCGACCAAGCATTTAAGTGAACAGAGTTGAAAATTTAGGCCACAAGAGAACATTCAGTTAGATCCACATGAAAAAGCACTTATCAAGAAGCTAGAATTAATAGATAACTTATCAAGAAGCTCGCACAGCATCTAAACCAATCTCCTTCTCATTGTTTCTCTCTGGCCCTTGGTGAGCTTTAGAATGAATGACTTCTTTTCTACTTGAATGAGGATAGAAACTATTGTTCTAACACAATTTAGGATGCACGGAATAACTATGTGAGTAAATTTTCATCTCATCTTAAGTAAGCACTTTTAAACGCTAATCCACACATGTATGGAGCAAAAACAAAAGGCTCAAACCACATCTGTGTGTGAGACATGAACAAAGCAGAGTTACAACTGAGGTGAGCAAGACACCATGAGTTATATATATTGAGGGGTATGTTGGTTTCAATTGAGTGTACAGCGCCGGTGCATGATCACTTTTGTTTTACTTATCAATTTCTTCTTAATTTATATATCTTTATTTATCCCTACTTAACCACATTTTTATTTTGTCCGCTTCCTTTTCCCAAAAATCATGGCCTGAGGGTTAAGTCCTAAAAATTAAATCCCATTTTGAATTTATCCTTACTCAAATAAGTACATGGTGAAATTTCAATACCCATGAAATAATTGCATCCTAATATTGCTTAAATTCTAAAAATAAAAATTGGGCTGATAAAATTCATATTTAGCTTACTTCAAAATCTTGTTCATTTTAATATAATGTTTTTTAATAATGCAAGAATCAGGAGAGCAAATTATTAATTTTAGGTAGTTCAATTTTAATTAATATAATTATTCATTTTAAAATCTCTAAGGAAATATTCCTAATTGCGTTAAAAATTCGAAGAAATTTTAAATTTTGAAGATGAATGGGAGGTCTTTATAATTTTAGCAAACTAAAGGGAGTTCAATTGTATTTTACAAAAAGAAAAAAAAAAGAAAACTAGTAACTAATGGTGCCAGGCCCTCGCGCACACACTGTGTCTATTTAGGCTTAAAAGAAATAAAAAAATATTTAAAAATTACCGGAAGCGCACATCAAATCCTGACAGGTTCGCAGCTTGATGGAGATCTGCCCTCCACTTTGACACTTGATCTGTTGAGATGTTTTTTTCGTTACGATAATTAAACGCTTCCCCAACACAACCTTTTTGATGACGGACATGGGAGGGATCCACGTGGTAGAAGACAGGCAGAACTCTCCGACCTTGTCCTCTGTGAAGGTCCATGATTCTTGAGAGCTCATTGAGGCAAAATGTTGAATGAGCATACTGTTCGGAGAAGATAACGATTAAAATTGTAGAACGTTCAATTCCAAGAAACAATTCATTTGTGATTGAAAGCCCTGTAAGGCTATCAGCATCATCTTTGAAAACAGCAATTCCAGCATTGCTTAAAGAGGAGTAGAGATGAGCAGCGAAAGATGCCCTTACGTCTTCACCTCTAAAACTCAAGAACACATCATGTCGTGCCCTATCATACTTGCGGCCAAACCTGCCCGTCTCCCTAACATCATTTGGCGGATCGTTTTCTGACATTCTAATCAGATCTTGCATACGAGGGGTCACTCCTACGGGATGCTTAGCAACAAACATGTATTTCTTGTTCAATATTTCACAAACACGCCTGACAATCCTTTGGATATCCTCATTTTCATTCCTGCATCCATTACAAACAAATATAACAGAAAATGAGCACAAATGGTTCGTTTAAATCCTTGATAGCATTAAGGTGAACAATATGACACACATTTCAAATTATAGACCATGCATTTTGGAGAACAGAGATGGAATAAAATTGCTGAGCCTATAAAAATGTCTGTAATTTGAATAATTTATAGCATCATGGGAGTAAAAGACATGTCAATTTGACCAGATTCAAAGCAGTAATTTAAAACAAGAATTTGTGCTTGTGAAATCGCTACACTAAGGAACTGATAATGCACTGTACATTTATCTGTATAACACTTGTTCTCTGATAACGTATTGATGTTATTTGTTACAAGTGATTTGCTGGCAAAAAAGAAAAAAGAAATACAAATGCTAATGGTGCACATTGTGCGCGTGTGTCTGTTTCCGGTTAGCAAAGTTGAAAAGAAATAAAAATATGAAATATTTTTAAAAATTACCTTGAATTGAACACAACAAAACCTGAAATACCTGCAGCTTCACGGAGAGCCATCCTCCAACACATCACTTGATCATCTGGGGGCGAACTTCTTTTTATAAGACCTTCAAACTCTTGTCCAAAATAAGATGATTGATTCCGAACATTCCCCGGATCCACACCATAGAACACAGGTAGAACTACCTGACTATGTGCTCTATGAAGCTCCATGATGTATGAGAGCTCATTGAGGCACCATTTAGAATTAGCATAATCTCTAGAGAAGATAATGATTGAAATTGTAGCACTTTTAATTCCAAATAACAACTCGGTTGAAATGTCATGTCCCTTGGGAAGTTTTACATCATCTTTGAAAACAACAATTCTAGCATTGATTAAAGAGGAGTGGAGATGAGAAGTGAAAGTTGTTCGAGTTTCTTCACCTCTAAAGCTTAAGAACACATCGTATCGACCCCTGTCAAATGATTTTTTTAGGATCCAAATTAGATTAATATTAAATATCAAACTACCAACTATATTGAAATAATGTAAATTTGCAAATCGAACATCATTCACTAATATTTATCATAAAAGCGGTTTGCTTTTTTTTATTATTTATTAATAGAGGCTCCCAAGGATAATAAACTTCTAAAGAAATAATTTTTTCCGGAAAAATATATCTTTCAGATAAAAATTAAAAGAATACTAAACGGTCATTATTTATTAAGCACTACATTTGTTCTGCCCCCGGCAACGGCTTCAGCAGAGAGGGTTCTCTTGCCGGCCCATGAGACGAAGATGATGGCCGATCCCTATGGTCCATTTTCTGTCACCTGCAAATGAGTATTGATTAGAATTTCTTTTACTTAATTTTAAAACTTGAAAAGAGGAAATTACAGTTTCCCTTGTTATAAAAAGATCGAAAGCTTTTGTCATATGGAAATCAGCTATTCCTGTATCAACTTTCAGAAGAATTGGAACAGGGTCAACTCTCTCTCTCTCTCTCTCTGTTTATTTTTTTTGGTCCAAAAACAGGTTCAACACTATGACTCAACAAATTAAATGATGCATCAAACTGATTAGGAGCAAATCAAACATAAACATGATAGCAAGCAAGAAATTGGACCGGAACATACCTGTCTCTGTCGAGGTGAATCGGGGACTGATTTTTCACAGTGATGAGAAGACGAAGAAGATGTACAAGAGATTAAAGGGCAAGAAGAGGAAGAGGAGGAAGAAGAAGAGATTAAAGCGCAGGTTATTTCCTATCTCACTCCGTAAAAATGTTCTCCGAGAACGGGAGGAAGGTAAGCTTTCTTTCTTTTTATAAGTGTTGCAGATTTGGAACAAAAGACTGTGCACGTTTAGGGCGTGTTTGGATTAAGCAACTTTTTGAACATGATATATGGTCTACAATATAAATATATAAGGAAAGTTTTATCTTAATTTACATGAGAGGATTAAAGCAAACATGGTCTTAGTATTTTTAAAATACTATTTGCCCTTAATAAACATTTTTAATCAATAAAGCTAATGATTTGCTTAAAGAATAGGGTCATACACTCATCAAGTTCACATATTTTCATATATTGGTTAAACCATACGTTTAGTCTTTTAATTTAACATCATATTTTAATATGGGCTATCTGAAGTTTTAAAAGTGTATTTTCAGTTATTTAATCTTAATATCAATAGTTTCACTTGATAGAAAATACTGACAGAGCAAATTTAAACAATAATTTTGCTATTTAATATTGAAAAAGCACAGTTAAATTTTAAAACATAGAAATGATTATATTAAATAATTAAAGTTTAAACATATTTAGTTAGGATTTCATTACAAAAAGACCATTTAAATTTGTTTAGTAAGCTTTCTCGGTTAAGTGAAACTAGAGCTGGTAATCCAGGTGCGTCGGGTTGGGCTGACGTGCCATAATCAATGGAAAAGATATATTTTCCTAATCTTTCTAAACCAACATATATTCAATTCATTCAAAATGCCAAATATTTCAGCTATAGCTGGGGGAACTATGGTGAGTTTATAGGAAAAGCCTAGGATCCACCCCTCTTCTGCATCATAGATGACTCCTCCACCGTCACTCCTACCATTTTGAAGTACCGAGCCATCCACTTCCAACTTAAAAATATCCCTAAGATTTCTCTTCTGTACATATGAAGCATTATGGGTTGTATTGTAAAGCATACAACCCTTGATTAGATCACTGTCCATACATATGCATGCTTTGAAGAACTTGTGATGCGCATTATGGTTCTTGTTATGAGTATTTGAATCAAAGAGTTTGCCACACTGAGCAAGCCAAATGTCGTAGCATATGTACTCAAACAAGGTACACCATTTGACCTTCCTAGTGTATTATTGTCCCACTGTAGTGATTATGTGAATAAAATGATTATGTAAATAAGTAATAGTAGAGAGATATTAAGAGTTAATGTTGGGATTAGATGGTAGAGAGATTTATGGGTATTATTAGCGTCAAATCCGATCAGGAGTTACTGCTCTCAATCTGATTTTTCTCCCTTGTACTGTATATATTGCTGGTTTCAGCATAGTAATAATACACGGGACTATGAAAGTCTAATAAGCTCCACACCTACCTCACGGTTCATGTTCCATTCAACTCAATCTATGTCCTATAGCAATGAAAAGGTCGTCGGCATGAATGGGGGACAACCGACTTTCACCATTTAACAGTATTCGGACAATCTCTGATTAGATGCATACAATCCCCCATTTTATGACAATTGAAACGCATTCTCTCTCATAATTTTTAATTTTAATAATAATAATAACAATTTATTAATTTCTATTGCTAAAGTAAATCTTTCTGCACTCCTATTTATCAGTAATATTCTTTCTCAAAGATCCTGTGGTTTTGTATATTAGCAACAATTTTGCTTTGTTTTAAATTTTAAAGCACATTTTAGATTCTTAACTCTAATTAATTGCAAGTCTTTCTGATCTTTTTTCGCTCATTATTTCTCAACTTTTTTACTACTCACTATATCTCACTCATTATCTATATTAGAAAAAAAATTATATCTCTTCTATATTGTTTTTAATTAATTTTAATCGTTAATTCGTTTCGAGTGATTTGATTAGTAGTTGTTTGCAAGAAGGACTAGATGGAGTACTTGTTTATTTTCTACCTAGTATCTGCCACGTCTTTATGTATGCCTACTACCCTTCATGCGATGAAGGCATGCA
This sequence comes from Vachellia collinsii, assembly GCA_006871305.1. Lineage (NCBI taxonomy): Eukaryota > Viridiplantae > Streptophyta > Magnoliopsida > Fabales > Fabaceae > Vachellia > Vachellia collinsii. The sequence goes on from QFDD01007589.1 coordinate 11,199, forward strand.
ATATAGGGTCGACCTCTTTCAAAAAAAAAAAATTGTGTTGAAGATTTGATTAAACTATCTTCTTAACCATTTGTGATTAACGTTGATAATCTCTTTAAATATCATGACTTTCTTCATGGCCTGAAAATGTTGATCAACAAATTTAACAGCCTTTCTTTAGATTAAAAAAACACATCTTTATGGTCTTAAAATGCCACTGATTTGTGTAAGGCAAAATCAAATTTCATGGAAGGGCAAAATTGTAGATTTATATATAAAAAAAATTAATGATATGATTTAAATATAGGATCGGAAAACTCTTTCTTCTTTTAGGATCATAAGAATACAATTTATAATAAATATGTGCAAGTAACATGCAGTGCACTAACAATGTGGCTAATAACAAACGGGAATAATAATAAAACTGATCCATGAATGATGATGGATGATCACTAATCACTATGATATGGGTGTCCATTTCAGGAACATGGTGCTATGTTGATTGAGGATGGGGATGAAGGTGCTGCATGTCTAAGAGGGGTAAGGGTATAGCGATACTTCACGGGCTAGGTACAATCAATGGCAAGTGATTTGATCGATGGAAATGCCCAGGGAATGGAATTAAGAGAGGGGTAAAATGAGGAGGAACTGGGGAATTAGAGCAGAATCTTTTTAAAAAAATTGGTGGGCCAAACAAAGCTTCCTCTTGTTAAAGGTATGGCGATAAGTTATCGTTTGGACTGACATATATAAGAGCATGTTTGATTAAGTTTTTAGAGAATAATTTCTGTCTCAAATTGAGTAAAAAAGCTTTTGAAGTAGAACAGATTTTAGAAAAGAAATGATTGTGAAAAAATTGAATATGTTTGGATAATTGCTGTAAAAATAACTTTTAGAATTTGAAATTATCAAAAAGGTCATAAAGTAATATATTAATTTTTTAAAAATTTTAACTAAAAAATGACATTAATTTTTTTTAAAATGAATAAATTTTATAGGTAATAGTTATTAAAAAATTATTTATATTTACTTTAAAATTTAAAATAACAACTTTAAATATCTTTATTAAGTAAGATATTATATTTTTAATTTAAGTTTAGCTCAAAAATTACATTGATTTTTTTTAAAGTGAATAAATTTTAAAATAATAGGTTTTCAAAAATTATTTTTATTTACCTAAAAAATGTAAAATAACAACTATAAGATTTGTTGGTAAAAAAATTTAAAATGTTATTTTATTTAAGATATATTTCTAATTATACATAAATTATTTTATTAATTTATCTTTTAATTTTAGCAAAAAATATGAATTGTTTTATAAAAGCTGAGAGTACAGGCGTGATGCAAGCATGGCTCTAGGAGAGAAGCAGGGGTGCAGAGGGGAGGAGAGAAGCAGGCGTGCAGAGGGCAAGCGTGGAATAAAAGCTGAGAGTTATGAGCTGAACACGGGAAGCTCACTTTCAAAGCTTACGGTTCTGACCCAATAAGTGATTCTAGCAAATTTTTTGATGTTTGGCAATCATTTCTATGAAACCTAGGTTTAGAGCTAAAAGGGCTTTTATTAGAGATTGCCAAACGTGCACATAGTTCCTCTGACATCCATGTTGGTATCTAAATCGAGTCGACATCGCGTGATAGTGATACCCTTAAAGGGGTGAGTTAAATGCATTGTCTACAAAGTAAAAATAGTACATGCAGTAGAATCATGACAATTTATGGATTGGTAAATTAATTGTAAAAATGAGATTTTTTGAATTATGTAATTGAATTTTTACGTTATGTGTAATTGAGCTATTACGTTATGTAACTGATCTTCTCAATATGCAATTGAGTTTTCATAATATGCAACTTAGTTTCCATAAGAATGTAATGACAAATTTCATTTTTAATTAATTTCTCTGTGGAGAATTTATTCTCAATTCATCCATTTTTTTTATTTAATTTAACACTCTAGCTAGCGTTTCCTTTTTAACTTTCTCATGAAAACCGAAATATTTGTTGGAATGAAAAATCTTCGTACCATTATTAACAACATGCTCATTTTTAAAAGCGTTCTTCCGTATCCTCTATTATTTTTTTCGTCCAGGCATCAATAATGTGTTGTCATATTGTATCAACAATAAAAATTACTTTTTTAATTTAATTTACCATTTATGATGTAAACATTCTGATTCGTGCTGTTTGGGCTAAACAAAGCTCTTCCCCAATCCCCCTTCTTGGTCTCATCTCACATGATTCCAATCAAATACATAACACAGGTTTGCCTTTGTGCCCCCACTCTTCACGCCAATCCTACATTTAAGCAACATGTGAATATATGAACACATGGGTTCTTTACGCCAGCAAATTATATGGCTCCATTTTAGCTGTCCTGCAACCAAATGCTTTTAAAAAGGGGGGATATAATAAAAAAAAAATAGTATTCCCTAAACTCTTTTACTAGCCGAACGAGTTTGGAAAAATTGTATTGAACTCGTTCTTCAGCTGAACGAGTTCAGTACAATTTCAAATTTCGTTCTCCTAAAAAATAAATTTAACTGTAACATATGGATAAATATTCTTAAAAATATAGTATCCGGAAGCCATGAGCTTACGCTGAATTGTGCTTTTGTGTTGCCAGCTCTCTTGAATAGGAGAGAGAAATGAGTTTGATTTGATGGGTCTGGTTTACCTTTACCATTACACCTCTCTTGTACGTCCGGAGGAAGTTTCTCCCTTCTGCAAAAAGGAAGACTTGCCCATTGACGCAGAAAGAGGAAAGAAATTTCATGCTTCATTAAGTTTGACAATTTAGTTCACTTGGTTTTTTTTGTCAACAAATTTAGTTTACTTGGTATTTCAAGGAAATTGCATGCGCAATTTAGTTCACTTGGTTTTTTTTTTTTGGCCAACAAATTTAGTTTACTTGGTATATCAAGGAAATTGCATGTGCATATAGCAGAAACTGGGTTTTAATTTCCTCTACTAAATCTTGTAAATTGCAGCCGGAATCTATCATTTGCCTTTATGCTATCTAATCATCACTACAATAGCTAAATCTTGTTCTTTGCTTCAACCATGTCTTATTTCTCTTCGTCATCCTCTAATTCAGAATGCACTTTTGTGTATGACGTCTTCTTAACTACCAGCCTTCCCGAACATCATGTCAGAACCTACTTGAAAAAATACTTAAGAGATTCTCATGTAAGAGATAGTAAAGTGCAGAATGACTGTGGTTGTTTTCAATCCAGAATTCCTTGAGTCCGACACATTTCTGAAGAGGATTATGAGTATAAGGCGGTGTCAAATAGTCAAAGAGTAATCCCATCATATATTATGTTTTTTTGCCAGGAAAAAGCATTATGTTGAACACTACCGATCTTTTTCAATAGAAAGGTATTTGTTTTGCATGTTCTTTTTTTTTTTTTGAGTGAAGGTATGTATATTACTCAAAAAGAAAGTACAACAGATCTAAAGGGAAACAAAAAAGCAACGGTGTTCAATCTAAGCTAATTGTCTTAGAGAGTCATGTGCTCTAACAGTATACTCAGTCAAAGAAATAGTCTCATTAATGATTCTAATACTCTGAGGGGTAGCTTGAGTGAAGATTGTGCAGTTACGGGCATTCCAGAGCTTCCAACACAAAATTCCAAAGAAAATATGCCAAGACGGACGATCATGATGAGGAGTGATGTTATTAAGAAGCCAGGTGTTGAAATGCAAAGCTATAAAGCGAGGATAGCAATGCGCTGAGATTACTATTTCCCAGCAGGAGGATGCGAGGTGA
>QFDD01007590.1:0-10807 GCA_006871305.1 Vachellia collinsii
CTCAGACTAGGATTGTTCATATATAATCATAGCATTTAGATAACCGAATAGAGAAACAATGCACACATTAGCTCACAATTATTCGTTCTTTTCTTTTTTTGGTAATTGGGCAGGTAGAACGTGAATATTTTAAGCTAAACAAGGAACTGAGAGAGAAGACTCGTGAACTGAGGTATGCTTATATATGGAGTTAGAAGTCATTAATATGAAAATAAAATATAAAAAATCTCTATTAAGTGGCATTATTTTCACAAGCAATAAATTGTATTTTATCATATAAGATAATATACTTGGGGCTTGTTTGGGAAGTAATAAAACCTAGGTTTCAAACCTTGGTTTCACAGAATCCGAGGTCAGTATGTGAGAGAGTTTTATCTCGGCTTGCGTGAAAGTGATTTTGGGAAGTGTTTCCCAAAGGTCCTCAATATATAAGTGATAGTTGACTTTTTTGGGAGATTAAGACTTTAAATTATATATGTTTTCAAATACTTATATGTATCATTATATTATATATTAATTCATAAATCAGACAAATTAGTTTAATATAAAATGATAAATACATCAATTTATTTAGCTTTATTAATCTCTAAAAAAAAGTCAATTGGGTTTATATGAAGGACCAGATGTAGTATGTTACAAAGTGTTTATTGTTGATTCAAATCCGTAGCTACTCATCTATCTAACAGGCAGCTCCATGGAGAAGAACTTCAGGGATTGACCTTAAAAGATCTAAAGAAGCTGGAAAAACTACTTTGTACATGCTTGCATCGTGTTTCAAAAGCCAAGGTTTGTTTCCTTCCTATGAGAGCAATATTTTTATTGGTGTGATTTAGCTTATTCATGCTTTCTCAGGTTTTAAATATAAAATCTGGTTTTTATAGTGCAAATTTCATTACAAAATAGCGTCTTATGTTGAGGAGGTTCTAAATATAAAATTTGGTTTTTATAGTGCAAATTTATGGAGTATATTATATAGAAGTTTATTGTATTGGTATTGGTGTTGTCCCTTTACTATTATTTTATATTTCTTCTATATACATGACATATTCTTTGTTCTCAATATATTTTTTATGTAATTATTCATTGAATCCTATACATGCATGGAAAGAACAATATGGTATTTATTTTTAAAACACATATAAATTAATTCCGTGCCTGTCTTTCAGGTTGAAGCATTTAAGCAGGAGATCAGAATTCTTGAGAATGAGGTTAGCTTTATGTTCATGAATTAAAGGCATCTCGTGCATTCGTCAAAATTAAATCTAAAAAACTCGGTGCCCAAACTAGAGTTATGTTCATTTTGTTAGTAAGTAGTAAATTTAGATCATTTTAAACTAGATTTGGACATGCAAATTTTTTTACACATAATTTTCTTAAAAAAATTAATTCTTTTAATTTTAAAAGAAGCACTATACAAAAGAAAAATAATTATAAGGAATGAAAATGAATCTAGGTCATCCAAATTAAATCTAAAAAAATCCAAATATCACGTATCAAAGGATCCTTTTTGAAAATAGAAAAAAAGTTTGTTTCAATATACTTAACGAAGCTATTGAATGGAACATTAATTGGTTAATAATTTATTTAAAAGTTTGGTTGCGATAGAGCATAATATAACACTGTGTGATCTATGGAGCTGATTACACCTAGTAGAATACTTGTTATTGACCATGTTTGTGTTAGTGTTGAAAAATCACATTCAAGCGAACTGAGACAAAACTTCTTGGTTAAAAATCACGTTAGAAGTTTATTTTAATCTTGATTACACCTAGGATACTTGTTATTGTTATTGGAAAAATGTGAGTTTATATCACTTGTCTTCATATACATCACCCATATTTTTCAATAACGTAACGTGTTCATTTTTAATATCAATGAAGGAAGCCAGGCTGAGGGAAGAAAACCAGAGACTAAATCAGGTTTTCAAATTCTTGTGATTAATTAATTCTCATGTTAATTAATTAATTTCTGCGTCTTCATAATTATAATGCCTCGTTTTCCCTGTCTTTAAAATTTAATGCCAATTCTAGGAAGTCAACTTCTTGGAAGAAAACCAGCGAGTAGAACAGGTATCATAGCTAGGTTTCAGATTCTTATCTGGGATTTGTATTAAGATGTGAAATGAAGCTGTGTGTTCATAGGTTCAAAGGCTTGAGCAAGATCAAGACCAGTCATTGGCCACCTCTATCACAATGAGGTAAGTTATGTAACCTTCTTTTGATTAAGGTCCATTTGGTAGATGGAAAAATACAAGAAACATTATTTTTAATGTGTTTAATTGATAGCAAAGTAATATACTAGGGCAAAAAATGGTTACCCTGTGTTTATGGGAAAGAGCTTTGTCATTCCCATTTTGTACTTGACAAATCCTCAAACGAGAGCTTTCTTCTATAGAATGATTTTAAAAAAGAATGTTGCAAATTTGTAGAACAATTTTTTTTGAATTTACTGATATTCTAAAAGTTTCAAAATATCGCAATGTTGTCCCACTCTATTAAAAATTTAACATTAAAACATTGCTCTATTTTATCATTTTTGAGATAATATTACTCATTGAAGAAGACTTTTATGTGTAAATTTGCACTTTTACCCTTCAAAATTGTAAAAGAGAACAATGTACTATTCATAATAACTACAAAAGAGTATATATTGTTCTCTTTTACATTTTTTACTCGTTGCATCCCTTGATATAATACTACTTTTGATCTTTAATATAAAAATTAGTTAATTTTTTAGAAGAGATTAATGAAGCTAATAAACAAATATTTACCATTTTTCTCCAGACTAATTTATTTAACTTATCAATTGATATGCAATCTAATGATACATATAAATATTTCATAATATATATTATAATTAAGCAATTTATTCAAATTTTTTAGTCTCTCCAAAAAAGTATTAAGGATTAGATGTAATAGCTTGTTTGAGGGTTAGATTTGATCCTAACACACACACACACACACACACACACAAGATCTTATATGAATTCTATCTTTTATATTTATTGTGTTTTTCTAAACTAATTTTCTTAACTTATAAAAATATAATGTAATACAAATATATTTTGGAGAGATCATGTCATATTTGTTTAAATTAACCAATTTATTTCATTTTCTCAATATATCAAAATTATTTAAGAAGCTCTTATATTAAAAATCAGTATTTTATATACTTTTGTTAACCTTGTATGTGTTGTTCATGAGAATGAACTTTCTCCAATGTGAAACTTTCATGAATGATTGATTTGTAACACACACACACACATAAGGGTGGTCGGGTTTAATTTTCTTATATATATAATCAGCATAACTTTTCTTGAATAGTTATTTTTATTCATTGACTTATTTGCAGGTTCCTCTTCCCTTGAGTAAAATTAAAATAAAAGGAGGAAGCGCATTGTTGGCGACTAATTATAAATAATCTTCCCTGACTAACTTTTGAACACATGTGAGTGCATCGGACGTGTGTATTTGTATGGATGTGCGTCTTTGTTTCACATTATGCTGTTTTGTATCATATAATCTTGCTTCCGGCATTTAATATAAGAGCTAGTTGAAAATTGAATTCAATCTTAAATATAAAGACGTAATATATGTTCTCTCTCTAATTTATAATATTTTTCCCAAAGTATTCTATTAATTGGACACATTAAAAGTGTTACATTCAATGATAATTATAATGAAATATGATACTCTGGGAAAATTAACATACACTTATTACAAATAATTAATTTAACTATTTTTCTTAATATATTTAAATTAGGTATTTAACTCTTATATTAAGAACAAAATGTAATAATAAAATATTGCATTCAAGTGTAAATTTATCCATAGACTTCTCATGAATAGGCACCTAACACTAATACAGAAATGCATGTGAACTTTTTTAAATGAGAGTAAAAGTACCATATTCGTCAATTGCTCTAAACATTCGTTAAAGTTTGTTTTTGTGCGTCCTAGACTCCTAGTGTCCATATGTCATTATTATATATGTAAAATTTAAGAATAAGTATTCAGTACTCTTAAAACAACTTATATCGTAGGTAAAAGAATTCTTCTATGATTTGTACGGGTTCTTAACAACAACAAAAAATGCAAAGAATGACCAAAGTTTGTTTCTAAATAAAAACAAATCTAATAATAAAAAATAATCTATCATTTGTTGATTTGTATAACATGGTGAAGAGGGTTTTACTAGTTTCTAATGTCAATAAAAAGGTCAAGATAAAATTTTATTCCTTCCAAAAAAAATTTTAGGAGGCAATAATATCGTTTTAAGAATTTTTAAATTATAGCAATTTTATTCTAATCGTTATTTGATTTTTAAAATTTATAACATAACATTGTTTTTATTTGACAACTTTGGGGCAAACTTGAATCTTAACTGGGCTATAAAATACACTTTTGTTTAAAAAACAATTGTTTTAAAATATTTCTGTGAGAAGGATTTTAGCAAAATAATGAAGCTTTAATTGAATAAAAGTTTTTGGATTGATTAAAGTTAAAGCAAAAGTCAGGGTAAAATAATTAGTACGAGGGAACAAGAATGACTGATCGACACTGTTCGTAGCAGAAGCTCCATGTACGAGATTGCTATCCAACCATTCACCTTCGCTCTTCCAAAATTATATAAATATCAATCGTATTTATAAATAATATTATCTTATAGGTTCATTCTTTATATAAATAAAAATTTAATTTTGCCTAAAAAATTTAATACAATTTTCTTTTATTTTTATCATTAAGTAATTATAAATCCATCTTACAAATTTATTATTTTTAATTAAGCATTTCAGATGTAATAAAAAAATATGATAACTATACATGAATTTCAGTAACTAATTATTAAATTAAATTGGTGGTACTAAGGAATTAATAGCTAAGAATTATCGAATGAAAAAGGATTAATTGAGTGACTTGTTTGTTTGCAACCTAGAAAATTAGAATGAACTGAATTAATTTTTAAAAATAATCAATTTTTATCTCTTTCGAATTATCAAACGTTCCTTAAATTCTTTCATATATAATTCAAATAATTCGCCCGTAAATGATAGATCACAGTCGCGGCAAATGTAGCATTGTACGTTCCTCTGGCTACCCCTGTTTGAACCGATCGACGTGTACCCATCAATATCTATTTACATAGAACATTAAAATCCGTGCACATTTACATCATAATATTTTTTTACCTTAAAATGTTCTTATATTTTTATAAAATATATAGTATGTTTGTAGGGTAGAAAAAGGAAATTTTTAATCATATTTATAAGTTACTTCATTAAATTTTGATGTGAATTTACAACTTTTCCCTTTTATTTATTATTTTATTGGCCTTGTTCTCATAGGATATAATGTATATTAAATGGTTATAGGGTTGAAAAATTATTGAATTTTAAAACAAAATTAATAAATTTTAAGATTTTTTTGGAAGAACTGGGGATAAATCCTCTATTGATAAATTAATTAAAGAATGTGACCTGTCATTGCACCCTTGTAAAAATTCAGTTGCATATCCGAAAAGTCAGTTATATAATGTAGAATTCCACATAACATAGAAGTTCAGTTACATAATGTGGAAAGTGAATTATATAATTTAAAATGCCTCATTCTACAATTAATTTGCCAATAGAAAATTTATCCCCAATTCTTAAGATCTTTTTATTTATTTGAAATATGCAGAAAATAATTTATAAATAGGATGAAAGAGTACATATAATAACTAGTAAGAGTCCATCGATAGGTAGACGGCTTTTGTACCCTTATGCTCCTAACAGTAAATTTTTTTTTCAGATACTACACTTTTGAAAATATTTACCTATATGCTACAGTCAAACTCGTTCTTTAGAAAAACGAATTTGAAATTATACTGAACTCATTCACCTGAAGAACGAGTTCAATACAATTTCCCCAAACTCATTCAGCTGAAGAACGAATTTGAAATTCTACCAAACTCGTTCACATGAAGAACGAGTTCAGTATAATTTCCCCACACTCCAAACGCCCCACCCCCACACCTCCCCCCCACCCTTTTAAAAAAATTCTTTTTAAATCACACCCCCACCCCGTAAAAAAAGTTGTTATTATTTTTAATTCCCTCCCCTGTTTAAAAAAAATTGTTGTTATTTTTCTAATATCTCTACATTAGCCCATCAGGAAAAAAAATAAATCCCTAAATCTCTTCCATAACCTAAAAAAAAGTTATTATTTTTTAAATCTTTTCAAACTAGCCCTTTAGAAAAAATATATCCCTATAAATTATTTTGATAAAAAGACGGGCATGAAAAATTAAAAAAAAATTGCATTTATACTTTATTCACTCTCTCACTTTTTCAAATTAAAAAAGGCCAATGAATAAACTTCAAATTAAAAAATCACTTCCTCACTGATTTAATGTTTCATAGATCTAATGAGAGAGGAATGAAACATTAAATCAGTGAGGAAGTGATTTTTTAATTTGAAGTTTATTCATTGGCCTTTTTTAATTTGAAAAAGTGAGAGAGTGAATAAATTATAAATGCAATGTTTTTTATTTTTCATGCCTGTCTTTTTATCAAAATAATTTATAGGGATTTATTTTTTTCTAAAAGGCTAGTTTGGAGAGATTTAAAAAATAATAACTTTTTTTTAGGTTGAGGGAAAGATTTAGAGATTTTTTTTTTCTGATGGGCTAATTTAGAGAACTTAAAAAATAACAACATTTTTTTTTAAATGAGGGAGGAATTTAAAAATAATAACAAATTTTTTTAAGAGGTGGGGGTGTGATTTAAAAATAAAAAAAAATTAAAGGGGTGGGGAGAAGTGTGGAGGTGGGGAGGTTTGGGGGGTGGGGCCTCCCAAACGAGTTTAGGGGATATAATACAAAAAAATTATTATTCCCCAAACTTGTTCACCAGTTGAACGAGTTTGGGGAAATTGTACTGAACTCGTTCTTCAAGTGAACGAGTTAAGTACAATTTTAAATTCATTCTCTCAAAAAACGAGTTTAACTTTAATATATGAATAAATATTTTCAAAAGTGTAGCATCTAGGAAAAAACATTTACTGTTTGGAGCATCAGGTACAAAAGCCGTAGGTAGACAGTAGCAGCATTATGGAGGGGTTTTGTTTCTTAATTAATTAATAATAATTTTTTTATTTTAAATCATTTTTATTCTATTTTATTAAATTATATTTTTCATGCTTAATGGAGCTATTATTTAAATAAATTTTCTTCCATATTTAATATCCATTACATATATATTAAAAAAAATCTAACCCAACGTCTGGTGGACCCAGGTAAAGGACCACCTAATTATCTTGAAAAAGAAATATTCATTGATGATGATGATGATTATCATTGGTGGCTAGGGATGGAAATAAGTCAGGATCCACCACAAATAAACCTAATATGTTTGGCATGAAATAGACCTGTGGCCTGTATAAGGCCGTTTTTTAGGCCTAGGCCTGGGCCTGTTTTCGGCTTGGCCTGATTAGTGGCCTGTATAAAAGCCTGTTTTCAGGCTAACAGGCCACAGACCGAAAACAGGCCTAAAATTTTTTTAAAAAAATCCAAAATACATCAATAATGTTAAAATCTAATTAATCAATAACGCACAACCTAATAATACAACAATTTAATAAATATGAAATGTCCATTATTACAACAATTGTTTAACATCTTATAAGTAGAGTTCCACTTTGTTGGGCAGTCAATAATAAGCTTCTTTTTCTTCAAACGTTTCTGCTCAACAATATCACAAAATCCTTTCAATCTTGAATCATTATAGTTGATATATTTCACACTCTCACAGATATTATGGATAATATCCTTAATTCTACCGAGGCCATCTTGCACCAGTAAATTTAATATGTGTACACAACATCGAACATGAAACAAGGCTTTTTAGTTGCAGTTTTCTCATACTTTGATGAAGATAGGTAGCTTCATTCAAGAGGCAACGGTTGGCCTTTGGAAAGGGTGTGCTCTAGATTCATTAGTAACAAATGTGGTCCAGAGTGTATGGTTGGATTTTCTGGCAGTAAAATAAATTAATCACAAAACACACACACACACACACACACACAAAGAGAGTAAGGATGACTGAGTTGGAGCAATTAGAGCAACGACACTATCTGGAAGGCGACAGAAGCTACAACGACGTTGAAGGCTGGGCTGAGGCTTGACGAATGAAGCTCAAGAGTAATTATGGTGGAAGCTACAGTGCCGCTGGAGCTCAGGTAAGGAGGCTGGAACTGAAAGCTTGATGTCCTCAAATGAGATCAATCGTAAACCTAGAAAGTAAGGATTAAAAATAATTGATGATTAGTGAAGTGAGTTTATAATTATAAAAAATACATAATAAAGGATGCACTGGAATAGTGGCAAGGCATTTGATGGTAAAAGGACATGGCGTGGGTTCAACATTGCACCTTATTAATTTTATAACAATAGAATTTTTTTTTTTTTAAAAAAAAAAAAAACAAGCCCAGGCCACCTGACAAAGCTTTTTTTCAAAACAGACCTCCTAGGCGGCATGGGCCTAGGCCTGTACAGGCTTTTACAGGCCAGGCCACAAGCCGCCTAACCTGTTTCCACTTCTATTGGTGGCTCTCTAAAATGCCAATGTAGATGTACAAGGGCCTCAAAATAAGGAAATGTACAACGTCGTCGTAACTCATTGTTATACCAAAATTGTTTAAAATTTTGGTAATTTTAACTAGATGCAAGTTATAGTTAGCTAATGATTAAGAGTAAAATTATTTAAATTTTAAATAACCATAAAATACCTATATATGATTAAATATATAATATTATATGTTCTTCCAATGATTTTGACTATATCCACATTATGAGTAACTCATGATAACGTAGAAAGCAATTAGATTTCATTAAAATAGATATGTATATTGATTAGTAGCTCATTTTCTTCTATAAATATATATATTTTAAAATATCATTTTCTATATTTTATTAAAAAGGGTAACATGGTCATTTTAAACATTTTTTCTATAGATATCTTATCACCATTTTAATCCAATTAAACATAAATTTTTCTATCAAATCATTTTCCATTCTAGTATATATCAAATATCTTTTTTTTTTCTATTTCTTTCCATTCTATTCCATTTCTTTCTATTAGCATCAATTCTTTGATTGTGACGTGCCCTTCTCATATGCAGAGAATTTTCCCAAGAAAAAGGAAGAAGGTGGAAGAAAAGGAAAGAAAGAGAGAGAGGGAGAGATCCAAGAAATATTTGAGAAGCAAGTCAATCTGCACCCGACGTCTAGCCATCTACAGGTTTACTCAATAATCTTCCATTTTTAATTCTTTATTTCATTTCATTCATTACTCTTCTTCTTCTTCTCAACAAACCTAAACGCGCGCGCGCGCGCGCACATTTCATATTCATCGTCTTCTGTTTCCTTTGATCTGCTCTATTTTAATGGTTCTCTCCAACACTGAAACTTTTTTTTTTTCATTTTCTCTAATACTCGATTCAAATCTGTATGTTTAGTTTGAAGGAGCTAGGGATTGGTTAAAATGACGAGGAGGAAGATAGAGATAAAGAAGATAGAGAACGTAGCAGCTAGGAAAGTGGCTTTCTCAAAGAGAAGGAAAGGTCTCTTCAAGAAGGCCATGGAGCTCTCTACTCTCTGTGACGCTGAGATTGCTCTCGTCGTTTTCTCTGCTTCTGGCAAACTCTTTGAATACTCTAGTACAAGGTCTCTCTCTCTCTCTATCTCTCTCATACACATTTATGTTTTCTAATCTTGACAATCATTCCATATGAATTTATAATTCATACTCTCTCTCTCTCTATATATATATGTATATATATCTCTCCATCTTCATAATTTTGTTTATCTGTGGAGGAAAGTTCATCCATATCCTCCTTAGTTTTGGTAGAGTGAGATTTCGCATAACTTAAATAACCTGGATTTAATAATATCCTTGGCTCAGTTGGAAGCTTTGCTTAATTTAAAAATGTTCTTGGTCGTCGTTTGGAAATATGTGTGTCGCGCGCCAACTGTTCCAGAAGAATTCTTCATTATACATTTGCTTTAGGAACTAGAGGATTGAACGAGCTGCTAATTAACCACAAGACTAGCTAGGAATTCCAACAAGGAGGGCATAACTTTTAGATATCTAAAACTAGTGGCACACATAAATTCTTTTAACTGATTAATTAGATCAAAACATTTCAAAGAGGATATATTCGATCCATGCCAGATCAAAGTGTGGAAGTAGCAAGAGATGATTATAATTAAGAGAGTTTTAGATCTTGTGCAGAAAAGTAGTGTGTACCGTGTAGGGCTGTCAAATTACATAGGATATACAGTACTCCCTCTCCTTCTAAATGAAGAGGCTAGCTAGAGAGTTAATTTTGAATCAGTAACCTTAGACCATTAATGCTTGCCCCTTTAAATAGAGAGAGAGAGAGAGAGAGAGAGAGAGAGAGAGAGAGAGTTTATTTTGAATATAAATGTAGGACTCTAATTCAATTGTCCGTCAAATTTATAATTTTTTTTTCAAATTCTTCCTATTAATTGCATTTATTGAGAAAGTTTCTACAAAATAATAATTCCAATCCAAATATTTTAGAAAAATCAATACATATTTTTTTACATTAGTTTCTATAATACAGTTATCTAAAAATTAGTTATTTAATTCTTACATTTAGGATTAGAGGGGATCATTGTGTGTGTGAGTGAGTGAGAGAAAGTCCTTATTTAAACATTTATTGGTCTCGGAATTTTGGTGTGATCATGTAGAAGTGTGAATTGAATCATTGAATAAATGAGTCAAATGATTCAAGATATAAGTGAG
>QFDD01007591.1:0-13060 GCA_006871305.1 Vachellia collinsii
TGTTGGCAAAATCTGCAAAATTCATTGAAGAATATATGATTCGAGTCGTGTTCAAGGACACTGTCCTTAAGAGTTATTCCGCAACCCCCTAGAGAAATTAGGAAGCGGTACTCTCCAGGATTAAACGAACCCTTCCTGTAAGGATACAGGGCGACAGAACTAGCGGAAGATAATAGAACTCAGTAAGAGACAAAAGGATTTTCAATCTCCAGGATTCTCTTATTCCTCTTATGTCTCTTATTTTCTGAATTGTTTTAAAATGAAGTGATAGATGGGTTATTTATAAACATTGAAGGGATGCTCAAAAAGACACCTCTTCAAGTAATGTAACCCTTCAATTAAAAGTTGTAACTCTCCATTATAAAATATTCAAACAATATTTTAAAAGACTCTTTCTTTGACACACAAATATATTAAATTTCCAACAATCCCCCACATGTGTCAAAAGAAAGCACATCATTAGCTGAGTTCACACATGGATATAACCATTGTATCTAGTAGTTCTTTGAACTTTGAACTAGACCTAGACCAATAACACTTGGTACGCAGAGATATCGGTTGCCCTATGGACATTGAACCAATAACCTCTTGGTGCATACCAGAGGTATTAAGAGTCAGATTATACCCCAACATTTTCAAACGCTTTTTCACATTATATCTCAAATGATTTCTTGCACCATTGTTCTCTTTACAATGGCTATTGCCTTTTAGCAATCACAATTCATCGACACTAATTATCGGTTTCACATCAAAATACTTGCTAAGAAGTTTTCAACAACTTAGCCTCCAATTTCAACCAATACCAGAGTAACCAACTCTGACTCACATAACTTTTAAATTTTACCACCATTAAAGGTGAATTTTCACTTGTGGATTTTTCATATAAAATTAAAATTCAGTTAACATCTGTGTATCTCATACAACAGGAATCCACTGTATATGATACCAAAGTTTATGGTACCTCTCAATAATTTTATATTCCTTAGAGAATTGCATATTTACATACATGCTCAATCACTATGTGGCATAAGCCATATCACAAGGATTAATATCCACTAATGCATCAAATTCTCAACAACTTGTGCATAAACAAATTGTGCAAGAAGCCCTTTAAATAACGGGTTATCATTATTAGGAATATTCGCATAATGGTTCTCAAAACCAAACTTCAAACTCATCTCAATAATATATATATATATATATATTTCAAATTTTCTTTATGATCTCAACAATCAAAGTCACATTTGATTCCCATGTACTTTCAAAACAATTTTGAAGCATCAACACATCATAGACCACATTTTATATTCATATTGAAAATTCAATATTCACAATAATTATACCATAAAAATGATGAAGCACATTTATCTCTACACTAGATAAATGATCAATTTCATATCATTATCAAAATACTTGTTTCAAGCCATCATACAAATAATTCACAAAATTTGCTCTTAGTAACAAACAATAAAGCCTCAACTTAATTTTTAATCACAGCACAACTTTATAATTATAAAATGAGGCTAGAAGACATGACATAATTTGCAACTCATTGTAAATTTTATAAAATAACACATGCTTTAGGCACCCCCACACTTTTAAATATTTCAACATTATATCAAAATTTCCAATCTCAACAAAAATCACATGATCATCAGTATTTTATTGCCAAACTAATCATCTAAACCAATGTAACATACTCACTAAACAAGGCAGTAAAACCTCCATGACTTCCCAGTCAATAATTGAATTCAGCAAGGGAAAGGTCGTTAATTAATTTTTTTTTCTCTGCTAAAAGAAAATTCCTCATGTAATCATGCCATAGTTTCCATCGGTCATATTTCTTAAAATTGTATAGACAGTTTCGCGTTTCCAATTCATCCCATCAAGTCCTTGCCAATATGATCATGTCAAAAGCATTTTTCACAACGCAAGTTATGTTAAGCACAATGAATTCTCACTAATTCATGTTCCAAATATTAAACCACTTTCAATTTGAAACTCAAATAATTCTTTGATTTTAATCAGCACAAGAAAGCTTTGACCCCATTCTCAGGAATATTTACAGGACTGTTAACGAGGAAAAACTTTTATCAAGACAATGACGCTGCAGAATATTACTCGCGTACCTTCCCCTTAGAACTTCAATTTCACTCAATCGGTTAATGCTTTTAAAGGCACAATGGTAATATTATGACAATATTACGACAGAGTATTTCTTCTACTCTTGTTTATGCTAAAAAAAAAACTCGACAGTGAGAGCGCTGTCATTCTTCGCGCCATAAAGCATTGAAAGACATTAATTCTCCATCTATAAGAGTAATGTGAGGGAAGCGGCATACCTTTTTCTTGTAGAAATAAGTAAAAGCATTCTTACTCGTTGTAAGTAACTCTATAGAGTGTTGATGTTGACAATGAATCCCCTTCATGACTTTAGTCGTTTCATCAAATTTTCTGCAATCCTCATCAGAAAATAAACACCTTCGCTATTATTGTCTTCTATTAAATGATTTCTCTCTTCATCAGAAAGTTTCTGGCTTCCTTTTGGCTATTGTAATCTGTTTCCTGATTTTCTAAAACAGAAGTGATCTGTTGGCTTGACCATCCCTTTAATTCAGACCAAAATATCAGACCAAAATATTTCGACAGGTTTTGATAAGGAGCAGATAATGATGATGATAAGGGAAAACTGTCACCCAGAACTTCGGTCCATTTTCGATCCAAGCAGATGGAAAAGGACAAAGTCGAAAACGGTATATCGCAGAGTCTTCCTCGGTGCTTGGAATTTAATGGGGACAAAATAAAGTGGATGATGATAATAAAAATCAATTGCAAAATAAAGATGATATCAGCGCTGTGGTTGGATGCTCAGAGTATTTTGGTCTTGACGTCTAGCCGAAATGCATTAAGAGGGACAATATATATGTCAACGCTGATTCCATGGCTTGGACAAAGGAATCCTCCATTTCTGATCGATGCAGTTTCAGGAATAGAGGAAAATGGGAAAGTTAACCATGAAGTCAAATCAATTCCCATACCAATATATCAACGGATTCTTTGGTTTATTAGACAAATTATACATGTTGTGATAAACCAGAATTTAACATCACAAATGGAATTTGATATTTGAACTTATCTCATATCATGTGCTATCAACCAAATGGATAGGAGAATAGACCATCTCGTGTACCCATAGGATTGGCAGGAGATAACTCTTAAGATTGTTGGCAAAATCTGCAAAATTCATTGAAGAATATATGATTCGAGTCGTGTTCAAGGACACTGTCCTTAAGAGTTATTCCGCAACCCCCTAGAGAAATTAGGAAGCGGTACTCTCCAGGATTAAACGAACCCTTCCTGTAAGGATACAGGGCGACAGAACTAGCGGAAGATAATAGAACTCAGTAAGAGACAAAAGGATTTTCAATCTCCAGGATTCTCTTATTCCTCTTATGTCTCTTATTTTCTGAATTGTTTTAAAATGAAGTGATAGATGGGTTATTTATAAACATTGAAGGGATGCTCAAAAAGACACCTCTTCAAGTAATGTAACCCTTCAATTAAAAGTTGTAACTCTCCATTATAAAATATTCAAATAATATTTTAAAAGACTCTTTCTTTGACACACAAATATATTAATTTTCCAACATATCCTTCTATAACTTTACCTCTAGAGTTTTCTCCCCCAAAACTAGTTTGCTTCAAGTTATGTAGAAGTCTTTTCAAATTTGAAGAGCCATTCCAGGTACTGCTTTCACTCTTTTTCCTTTTATCACATTTCTCGAGCCATAATGTTCTTCTTGGAATAAAAAATAATTTACTTTTAATTCTCCCTGTATTAGAATATTCTATTCATAAGATAATATATATTTTCTTACTATTGCTGTTAACTAAATATAATTGATCTTATTTTTTGTTTTGCAGAGTTTTGAATATGTGACATCTATGAATTTATCTGAGTGCGAATTCATAAGAGAAATACCTGATATGTCTCAGTTTCAAAATCTAAAAACATTAAACTTTGGCAAATGTCGTAATTTGATCAGTGTTCATGATTCTGTGGCACATCTCAGTAAGCTAATAGAATTAGATTTTGGGGATTGCATCAAGCTTAAAACCTTTCCACGCAAAATGAACATGCCATCTCTTCAAGAACTTGTACTCACTAATTGCAAGAGTCTTGAGTATTTCCCTCATGTAGTTGGAAACATGGATTCACTTGCACGTATTTTTGTGGAAGGAGGCTCTGCTATTAAAGAGCTTCCCCCGTCCATTGGAAATCTTTGGGGGCTTCAAGATTTGATTATACACCCTTGCGAAAGTCTTAGGGAGCTTCCAAACAGCTTATTGAAGTTGCAAAATCTTAAAACACTTTCGTTGATAGGCCTGCAACGTGATGGTAGGAAATCTTTGATGAAATCAATGCAACATCAGAGCCAAGAATCTGTTCTTAGTTGTCCAAGCTTAGTGATATTGGATCTCTCGAGTTGTGGCCTGTTAGATGAAGATCTTCACATAATTCTTACATGTATTAAGAATGTGCAAGCTTTATGTCTTGGACAGAACGATTTTGAGTCCCTCCCTAAGTGCATTAAAGAGTGTGCTTATTTGGATGATCTCGATGTGAGGGACTGCAAGAAGCTAAGAGACATACCAGAGCTACCATCAACATTGCAAAAGATACGCTCAGAGAACTGCACATCATTAACTGAGGAATCGATAGGCCGTTTATGGTCTTAGGTTTTCATCATGCTTGTTGTTGTTGTTGTTCTTCTTCTTCTTCTTCTTCTTCTTATTATTATTATTATAATTATTATTATTATTATTAAGACTAATCGAATTAAGTGGGTTTGATTGAGAAGATAGATATTGGGTAATCTACACTTACCGTGTTGATTTATTCAGTTTCTACCAAAAAAAAAAAAACATCAATTCACTTCTTTTCCGACGGCCTATTTTTTTGTTTTCTTCAATATCCATCCTTTATCCGTTGCCAAATTAATTTTTCAATCCATCGTGATTTAATTTGTAAGATAGATATATATATATATATATATAGAAGGGGAATTTTTTAGCCTGCTTATAAGGCATTGATATTTATTACATCTTTCTCACATTGCCCTGATTTCAAGTTGTTTCAATTTTCCAAAGGTACAATACATGATTTTTAAATAAAGGTAAAATTAAAAACCTAATTACTTAATTAATGAGTTTTAATCAAGTCTATCCTTGATTCTGGTGATAACGCTAAAAATTCATTATAAAAAGGAAGAGGGTATTTTTTTTTTTAGTTTGGTTTTCCATTCCTTTGAATGCTTTTGATATTTTCATTCTCTTCCATCTCTACACATATTCATGTACAAGCTAATCAATACATTTCTCAGTTGAACTAATTATTTGCTTACGTGTGTAACTAATTAACCTTCGTTTTTTGTGCAAGATAACACAGTGCATAACATTAGGAGTATGGTATTTGAATATCCTAGAAGGATTTTGTTTTTATAATATTTATAGAGATTTTCTCTTTACTTATTCTATTATTCTTTCGATAAATTAGGCCAAAAAGGGCACTGGCGTCGCAATTTGGATGCCAGTAACAATATTTCCTGATTGGTTGGACCATCACAGTGAAGGAGGCACATTGTCTTTTCGTGTTCGTGGAAATTTCCCTCATGTCGTAATTGCATTCGAGGCTGCAAAGGAAACAAACACAAGAAGTGCAGGATTGTTCGAAGCTTTTATAAGCATCAATGGTTGTAATAAAATGCCGTGGCTAGAAAGTGATATTCCTAAAGGTCTTCTTTTGGACATTTTTAATATACAAGGTCATGCATTGTTTCTCGGTAGTCTTGATTTTTCTGAACAGTTAGAGGGGCTTAACAAGGTTTTGGATTTGGATTGGAATGAAGTGGAAATACAAGTTACGTGTGACTCACCGGATATTTCCATAAGTATGTGCGGAGTTTATGTTGATAAGTTGCAAACAAACATGGGGAATGTGCAGTTCAAGTCTCATTTAACTTCAAGAAATTCTCTGAAACAAAGAGCTATAGCTTCTCCTTATAATCATCCACCCAAGAAGTTGCTGAGAAGGTTCAGGACTAGTGACAAAGGGAAGACGGATAACACAAAGAAAAGGACAAGGTGAGCCTCTTCTTCCTAATAATTATCGTTTCATGACTTAATTTAGTTATTCCTTATTTTGTTTGTAATTTCCCTTTCATGTGTTGTAGGAGAACTAAGCCACACCAAAATTTTTATTCATGGAAGAAGAAGATACATTTTCCAATGGGTAAGCATACACTACTACAAAAAAAAAAAAGGCTTTAGTAGCATTTCTTTGAAATAAATTATTTAAGAGTTAGTGGTAGTGAATTAAATCCAAAAATGCTACATGATCTGTTTTTTTTTTTTCTAAAACACAATCTTAAACACCATGGTAGGTAGTCTTCGGCTCTAACTGAGGTGGTGCTTATCTACCTCTGACAGTTTACACTATCAATCGAGGAAAGAGGAAAAATCTTTTTGTCAATTTTTACATGGAATTTAAGTTACAGAGGGTTGCTCGTCAAATGTAATGAATATTTTATAAATGAAACACTTAAAGTTAAAGGGCCTTTAGTCTTGCGATTGTCATGTGCTCATCCATAATTTCTAACGGTTCGTATACGAAACATTTTACCCAAAAAAAGTGCGAGGTGCCATCATTGAATTGTGTGTGTTCTTCAAGTTGACTTGTAAAAAAGTGGTTGACTCAACAAAGTTGCGAGATTTTCAAAGGAAAATTGGTTTTACTATATACAATTGAAATGTATTTCTCACATCTACTCCTTCACATTATAGTTCATCTAACTATTCACTTGGCCGAAAGGATTAAATTACTGAACGGGGCATGGTTGAAGAAGCAAGTGATCACTTTTGTACTGATAATCTATCCAATGTCGACCCTATAGGGGTTCTAAAGTCTCATCATGATGGGCAAAGATCAAAGAAAGGAACAAGTGGGAGTAACGTACATAGTATATCAGTGACTGAATGGGAGCAAGCTCACTCATCTGTTCTGCATAATACTAATGAGGTTGATTTAAACTTCCTTATAATTTTCTATATGTATATTTAGAACTTCCTAACTTAATTTCATAATTTTTTAGCCTGTACAATTAAAGGGCAAACAAATCACAGTGGTTGGAAACAATTTTAAGGGGTCAACAACTGTAGCAAAGAAAAACACAACTACAAAAATAGGTCCAAAAAAAATTTGGCTCAAGTCGCCATGCTTTGGGATTGATTATGCCGAGATTGTATAGGGGAGGATATGGCATTACCATACATTTTGAAGATGAAATCTACAGTATGCCTAATTACGTTGATCATCTTAAACAAGAAGAGTTGAATGACATCCTCAATCGTAGATGGGTTGGTGCTACAACTATCAATATATGGATCAGGTATCTTATCATCCTTATTACTGATCATCAATTTAACGTCATTGGTTCTAATATAATTTTTTTTTATATGAAGATACTTGTACCATAACATGTTGATAGACACTGGGAGGAGGATAAAATTGTCATTTATCAACCCCCCGTTAATAGGCCAACATGAGGGGACAAATGACATCATCTATCAGTCCAATCAAGTTAAACAGTTCTTCACTATAAAAGCAGAACCCAATATGTTGTTCCTAGCACCTTTCAATGCAGGGTAAGTAATTAATGGTAGTCTCCTTTAATTTATAGTATGATGTTTTTTAATCTGTTGGCTACTTATAACCTATTCAAAAAAAAAAATTGCAAAATATTTTAGGAGACACTGTATATTGATTGTAATCAATCCTATGACACCTATTGCTCCCTTAATATATTATATGGATCCTCTAAGGAATGGTCAACCAGAGAATCGCCCAGACATGTTGAGGTTGTTTAATAGGTGAGTGTGTTTTTCTTTGTTTTTTCCCCCAAGAGCCACAATTACTTTGTTTTCATTTTGTTAGTGCATTGAACGACTTTCGAGATTCTGAAGGCTTAAAATTTTCTAAAACTGCTGACCCTGCAAAAAGCTACAATTGGAAAAAAATTAAGGTATTTATATAAACTTGCTTAAATATTGAAAATTAAGTATTTTCATGCATAATTTTATATGACTCTTTGATGGCTTTTTAGTGCCCTTTTCAACCCAACAATAACGATTGCGGTTATTATGTAATGAGATTTTTGAAGGATGTGGTTACTCATGATCAAATTTTTATTCCTGAAGAGGTATGTAATTTTAGTTTCAACTTTAAAATGGTTTTAAAATTTAATTGAGTTTGAATTATTTGTTTTTTTGTTGATTTTAATTTAATGTGTTGTGTTAATTTTGAAGTATTACGATGATGCACGTTGCAGAGAGTACACTGACAATCAGATAGATGAAGTTATCGAAGAGTGGTGTACTTGTTGTTTAAACACTGCACTATTAGGTATAGATTGATTCTTTTACTTCATTGTTTCGCCTAGTTTTCTTCTTTATTTCTACCATACTAAACAAGTTGACAATAGTGTAGTAACATATACGTGATACTAGATTGCATATGGTTTGACTCAATATTTACTATATTGGTTAGTTGTTGTTTGTCATAAAATTGAAACAGATTTTAACTGTGTCGAGAAGTTATAACATAATATGTAGTACTAAGTTGTGTATGATTTGACTCAATATTGACAAATGTTGTTTTCTGTTAATAGTTTGTGCATTTTCCTCATGACAGGAGATATTTGACTGTAAAATAGTTGTAAAAAAACAAAATAGATAAAAATATTAAAAAAAGAGGGTGGCGCTTGTTTATCCAAACGCTATCCTTTATTTATTAAGAAAAATAAAACAAGTAGTGCTCATGATGAGGCTGTAAGCTAGCGCTACCGGGTTTTATAAACACTACAAAGTATGATGAAAGATAACTTCATAAAAATATTATTACATTGATCATTAATACAGAGATTAAGGAATATAAATAAATTACTTAATTATAATATAGATTTTAAAATACTAAAGTGTATCATTCGATTGATTATACATCAGCTTTTGTAAATTATACAAATTAATTTAGAGAAAAATGATAAATATATCAGTTTCTTTAAATTTCTTATTCTTTTAAAAAAAAAAGTTAACTGACTTTTATGTTAAGGTTTAACAGTAGTATTTAAAATAAAAATCTAAACAAAAACATTAAAAGAAACACCACCATCACTAGATTACCACACAGGAAAATATCATACCAGTGTTTTGATAACATGTAGGAAAAGAAAGAAAAGAAAAATCTTTTGGTTGTTTAACTTTTAATCCAATTATGATTGATTATCTTAACTACAATTTGACATGGCTTAGCTATTAAACTTTCAACTCGATCAAAACTTAGTTGTAGTTTTTTTTTATTTATGAGCAAATCAATCTTCAACATCTTATTTGACACGAGAGAATTCTGACATTGTTAAAAAAAAAAAAAATCCTTCAAACTCCTAGCATTTGAATTAACTGCAGGGCTTCAACCTTTACCTTATTCGCCATATTCAGATGATTTAAACAAAAATTTAGTTTTTCTCATTATGTACCAAACTGTTGCTATAGGAGCTTGTTAGTATGGGACAATATTTTGTATTGAAGTTCTTGTTGATAAATCCCTTATAACTATTGCTGATAATGGTCGTTTGCACATTGTGAAGTGGAATTTTCTCTAAGAGTAAAAAATTTAATATTTTTCCTTATAGACATTAAATTGTGCAAATTGCATCAAATATCTAATAATGTTACCTTTTGGAATTTTCTCTACAAGGAGGAACTGATATTGAAGGAACAGTATTTGATCACCTTGACAAAGAAGTGAAGTGGAATGGTTTTACCTGTGAGAGGATGAACAAAATTCATACTCTCATTGTTTGTTCGGAATACCCAATTTTCAACAAGTCCAACATATCTTCCCAACAGTTTGAGATTACTTGACTGTGAGGGATATCTTTCAACAGTATGCTTCAAGTTATATGAAAGTCTTTTATTAAAATTGGAGAGCTGTTTAAGGTACTTTTCTCTCTCCTTTTTCTTTGATCAAATTTCTCAAGCCATAATATTTTTAGAGATCAAGAATTAATTACTTTAACACTCACTGAATTTTTTTTACTATCTTCTATAGACTTTTGTCGATGCGGAGGGGATTTAGTACAAGATTAGATAAACCAAAGGAAGACTGAAATATTCCATTCAAAAGATAATATTTCTTGATAGTTGCCTCCTTTTTTTTTTTTGGGCAACTTGATAGTTGCTGTTAATTAAATAATCTTAATTTTTGCTTTTGCAAATGTTTGAATATGTGACATACAGTGAAAAATTAATTCATAAGAAGTACCTGACATGTCTCAGTTTCAAAAGTTAAAGACATTAAACTTTCGGGAATGTCACAATCTGATCAAAGTTGATGATTCGGTGGGATCTCTCGCAACACTAACCGATTAGATGTTAGTGATTGCACCGAACTCAAAAGATCTCACTCTTTCTCGCAAGAGTCTTGACTGTCTTCCCACATATAGTTGGAAAGATGGATTCACTTCACTTGCCGGTATTTATTGCTTATTTGCCTTACAGCTTTTGCGTCCAGACGAACCTCGTGGAGCTCATGCGAATGTTGGAGCTGGACTCGCAGATAGATCGTGTATCGGGAAGGCAACAGAAGTGCTGACTTCTTGTCTAATTATGCACTGGAAGAGCCTCCTGAAGAACTCAGACAGATCCTGCGTACTGAGCAGATTATGCCACTGGGTTTATGAGGACATGCTGCATTAATCCTTGATCTATCGTTTTACTAGCCAAAAACATGCTTTATCCAATGGCCAAGCATTTATGGAGATGTCTTTAATTTACTGTTAGCTCCTGTATCTCAATATTACAATTCCTGGCTGCCCTGTTGTTGGTTAACTACATAAAGGTATTTTTAAAACATGAATATTGGTTTTGTCATCTTTCACTCCTGAAGCCGTAACTAAAGTATAAGTTCGGATCTTTATTTTTTTTTAATCAAGTTTTATTATTTTTCCAAATAACTACTTCAATTTTTTTGTCGATTACCTTTGTTTCAGAAATAAAAAAATATACTTGGTTGCCGGAGCTCCAACGAGCATTGGCCAGGCAAGGGGATAAAGGGTTTTTGTTTTAAAAGAAGTGAGGGTGATTATGTAGTCTTATAAGATTTTAAAATTCTAAATTGGTGTACCAAAACCGGGCAAGGTCTGACTTGAGATTTTGAGTATTAGAGACCTTATTGATCCTCATATCCTCAACCATTGCTTTCTCGATCTCTAAATAGTCTGACTAGAGAAATGGAACTACTTTTCATCACAATATGGCCATACATTTCACAAACTTACTAATGGAGGAGCTCAACAATATCTCTTTACTAATTTGAGAGACAAATCCTATATTGATTATTCAGATTTCTTTGCATGAAATCCACTAAACCCGAACATAACCTTTATCATCACTCAGTCAAAAGTAACTTTTGACTAAGTCAAAGTTGAGCGACTCTCATGTAGGAATCCATGATGATATCAAGTCAAATGATACAATGACGTAATTGTTTGTGAGAGTGGCTCATGACACTAATCCATGGAGCTATTTTATAGCAGGTCAGTCTAGCACCTTATACTCTTACAAGTGTCAATGATTTTAAATATCATCTCCATACATTTCAAAGTCATAATAGTCTTATTTCATCTTTGCTCCTATGCAGATGATCAGCCATGGACATTTAGGATAATTTCTATAATTTATCCAAGGACAATTTATCATAACAAAACATGCAAAGATTGTGATAATGAAAAATGAACAATTCATTAATTAAAATATACTCAAAGTACAATGATTGACCCTAGGGCAAAATTTTCAACAAAGGGTTGTTTTCAACGTTGGTTTTTCAAGAAACACTCGTGAAAAAGGATTTGACTCGCTAATGATGATGTAAATCATAATATTTTTTCCATATTCAAATTAAAGCAACTGAGCTCTTCCTTTCCCGCGATAAGCCATTAATTCTGGTGGGCAAAGCTTGAAATTCATAATGCACATGTGTGTATGTGTGTACAGCAAGCATAGATTCATACACAGCAAGCAAAGGTTCTTACACACACACACACACACGCATATAGACATCTACTCACATTCAGAATTGTAGACAAGCTTTCGAAAATCAGAAGGTCGAAACTTTGAAGTCTCGAGGAAGAATTACATTCATTATAAAAAAAAAAAAAAAAAAGGAGCAAACCAAATAATTTTAATAAAAATCAAGCTACCGGATTCATGTATGCAGCGTTTCACTGGAAAGAAAACAAGAACCATATATATATGCATTCGGGAAAACAAAAACTTGCACATGCTAACATGTGGCATCAATACATATACACACACATACATACACAGAAAATTACAAAATAAATTTTCAAAGTTTTGTTATTTCCATACGATCAGTATAAGTTAAAATCATATTAAACTTTTTTTTTGAATCAAGACAAAATGATATTATAGAATAATATAGTCTTACGTACAAGGTCTTACTGATAAGAGGGCATACCGAAGATCTAAGCATCCTATTGTAAAGAGGAGTAGGAATTACATATGCTTGAACTGTTACATAAATAGAAAAAAAATAAACATAAATGTTTTTGAACCGGTCCGGCACACATGACTTGATCTGCTTGAGATTTATGCTAGCTTGTTTGTGCAACAAATGCTCAAAGTGGTGCGATCAAGGGAGGTTACTTGCTGATGCTGGTATATCCATTGCAGACCTGCCCCAATGCATATGAGAGGAAAAGAAGTTGAGTTTCTAACTCCTTCAGTTAATGAAAAGGGACATAGAAGAGATTCCCGATGACAAATTAAAAAATAACAAAGTTTCTTCCTTTGATTTTTCGATCTGTGCAATATTATTGTCCATGTGGTTTGCAAAAAATTTTGAGGTCCAGAAGGGGAAGCACTAGAGGGAGTATTTAAAGGAGGTTTCTGTGTGAGAAAAGCTATTGAATTAAAATCAATCCTT
>QFDD01007592.1:0-11890 GCA_006871305.1 Vachellia collinsii
CATAAGAAAAGTATGATTATGATTTAGAAGACAGACCTTAGAATGAGAGAAGAGACTAGAGCCGAAGAATCCAGCGAGAAAGAAGAAGATGCATATGAGGAAAACAGAAGGCAAGGCGAACTTCTTCGTCCTCCAGCTCCAGTTTCCTTTTACCGGTTTCGCCTTCATCCGGATTCTGGAGAGTTCCCCTTCTACGAAATTCAAATGCCGAATAAGTTCGGTTCGCTCCTTTTCTCCAACGAAGATCCAGGTGGTTAATGGTTTCCTGATGAGCTGAGTTAAATGAATTCCGGTCTTCTGAAGACTTTTATGCCCTTCACTGGATTAACGCATTCAGACACCAATGACTGGCGCTCTGACTTTGAATGTGGTGTTGTGAAATTTTCTTTGGCCAGCAATGGATTCCCGTAAGACGAGACAAGCCTCGCTGTGGCTTTTATTCGTTGGACTTGGACAACTAGACCCCAGCGAGACGCTCGTTCTCGAATCACATTTCCCAGTCCTTTTTAAATGAGATTCTATTACCTACTATATTTGTTACTTTCACGATAAATGAGGATTACTTACCTACTTTTCACTGTTGGATTTTTATAAGCTTTTAAGACCAGAATCCAAAGAAGATGTATATTCATTCGTGTATCATACTAGGCGCATTAATCAAATCAATTATTTTATGGTCATACACTCATGACATAAATTTTTATAAAGTTGTGATAATTATAAGTCGTATATATTAGTCGTTTTTTAGATTTCATGAAACCCGCATGATCTAAGTAATTTTGTTAAAAAATATATAAATATAACCCGCATGATCAATGATATTTTTTTCTTCTGAACCGATGTAATCAGGTTATTGAGAATTCAATTATCCCAGTGGCCGACT
Source organism: Vachellia collinsii (assembly GCA_006871305.1). NCBI lineage: Eukaryota > Viridiplantae > Streptophyta > Magnoliopsida > Fabales > Fabaceae > Vachellia > Vachellia collinsii. The sequence continues at coordinate 884 of QFDD01007592.1, forward strand.
AAAAACGAGTGAGAGCCTTCTATTATTTTCGTTGATGGTGATTTGAAGATTTCGTTGTCTACAACTTGAAGTGCTTTTTATCTTGTAAATCTATAAATGGTCCATGCTTTTAAAAGTTTGAGGTCTTTTTTTTTTGGTTGATTATTGAAATGTTAGGTCAAATTTTGTTATTTAAAAAAATGTTTATACTGTGCTTATTGAATCGAATAATTGAACATATTTCTCTATCTTTTACAATTCATTTGCAAAGGAAGCTGGCAGGCCATGCGATGAACATAATTCTTTTAGCGTCAAACCTATTTTTATCACTACAATTTAGCCTAATTTGAATTTTGGTTTCTAAAATTTAAAAGTAGTGGTTTCGATCCTTTAAATTCACTTTATCTAAAACTGTTAGTTCATATCGTTTTAAAATATCTCTTCACTTTTGATGAATTTTTATTTTGATCCTTACTGTAGTTTGAATGAATTTTTGTTTTGATCAATAAATTCAATGATGTTAATTGACGCTATTAAACATTTATTTTTTTTTTATAAAATTATAAGAACTAAAATTATATATTTAAAAATGTAGGGACCGAAACCAAGAATGATAAAAAATACAAGATTAAAAAAAAGAAGGAAGCTTAAAACTACAAGGAGATACCATATATGAATTGTTTCCATGTTATATTGTCAAATTGTTAAGACATTTCAATATAGTTAATGGAATCAATGAAACGTAAGCAAAATTTGTAATGTTAATATCGGGTTTAGATCATTTTGAAATTATAGGAACTAATAGTTTTAGATACAGTGAACTTAAAATAACAAAAACATCACTTTTAAATTTCAAAGATTAAAATATAAATTAAGATAAACTATAGGAACTAATAGTAGATTTCACCCTCTTTTTAATACAGAGGAAACCTTAGTTTCGAAAAAAAAAAACAAACAAGCCCTCACAAAAAAAAAAATCGTAGAAAATTGCAACTCCCAAGTATCTAGTTAGGATTATGGACCTTCTAAATTTGATTCTAAATGGTCTAGACTTAAGGTGAGCAAAAAAACCGAAAATCAAACTAAAATAATTGCGTTTTTGGTTTTTTATTTTATGATAATTCGGTATTTGGTTTTAAATTTGGTTCATATGAAAAAAAATCGGTTCTAACTGAAAAACTAAATTATATATAATATATATTTTTATTTACTAGATTATTAAATATTATTATATTTTTTACATATATTATTATAATATATTTAAAAATTATTATATTATATTTAGATTAATAAATTATTAAAAAATTTTGATTAATTGAAAAATCGAACTAAAATACTTCAGTTATTTCAGTTTTAGTTTGGTTTTTTTTAAGGAACATTTCAATTTTTACTGAAAATTGAATGCTCAGCCTTACTCTAGATCGATGAAACATTGGCACAATTTTGGTGGAAATTGGAGCAAATTATGGTTTGTCAAAAAGGCATTATGAGCTATCTAAACGATGAGCACAAGCATTGCCACTCCTCGGTATGTTATGTACCGTATTTTCACTTTTCACAATTTTTTTATTAAACACGCGTATTATAGTACAGTAAGTTGTTGTGTTAGAATTATTATTGAATATTAAAATGGGTATATTTGTCAATAACAATTTAAATATTGATTTATCATGTTATCAAAAATTAATTTTTTTACTAAACTAAACTCGAGCTAGTTTTTCACTTTTCACCTTCTTCCCAGTGGATCATGCATTTTGCTGGCCAAGACCCGAGCCAAGAGGGATGTGTCATGTTAAGTCATACGGTAAATTAACCTAGCAGCACCTATAGAATATATAACTGCATAGCATAATCTCCCTCCTACCTCTGTCCCTCAGTAAGAGTGCCCCGTATGACTCGGTTGTAAGCATGATCTACAAATTTCACATTTCATCTGTGTTGTCAGTAAGCTGCCTTCCTCGCTTTCTAATACAATGCATTAATGCTCGTAATCACAAGAATATAGTCAGCGGTATAAATCTAGAGAGAGAGAGAGAACCAAACATGCCCCTCCACATCAGAAAAGCTTACCTTTTCCCGCTCTTGTAAACATTTCGTTTTTGTTTTGTTTTGTTTTTTTTTTTGTTTGGGGACAGCCTTGTTTGTCTTCGAGGACCCTGACCCATAAGGCATCCCTTTTAGTGACAATTTCCCAACAAAGCTCGAAAACCAGAGCTTTATTCGATTAACGTTCATGATTGCACAGCCTCCTCACTTTTGTTCTGGCTTCACTAACTTGTTCCATACCCCCCATGCTAACCTCCCTCTTCCCTTCACAGATTTTGTTCCACTAAAAAACCCTTTCACTCTTCTCAATCTCATTTATGATGGCTATGCATCGATCGTGTACAAAGCAACAGTGGACAACTTTGACTTTTCGAGGACCATTCTACCGTCATGGAGAGAGAGCAGTCTACATGATACCAAGAGATTCACTTTCCAGTCTCTTCAGGACCATGTGATCAAAAGGTCCCTTTTAAGTATAGATACCCTCCCTGTAAAATAGTGGAATCAGAACATAAAATTATCTACATTCAGCTCAGTTTCATTCCCGCATGAACTAAATTTAACTTTTTAGTTTTTATATTCAATTTTTGTCAGCTTAGAAAAACAACATATGAAAGAAAATCACTCCTAAATGAGATTTTTTTAAAAAATAATTTAGAAACATGCAAGGTAATTGCAGTGTTAATACTTGTCTTTTCATTAAAGATTTCACTCATTTGATCCTAAATATGTCACTTTCAACATATTTTACACAGGTGAGGGAAAACTTTTTATCATTTTGACTCAACTTTAAAATTCATTAACTTTTCAACTCTCTTCCTATTTAATATATACTATAATACATAAGATTAAAATCAATGCATAATAAATAAAGAGTAAAATTATATATTTACATAAAAATTTAATAAGGTAACTTACAAGATCAAATAAAATCTTCTTTTAACCTTATAAATAGCATCAGTGTACTATTATTCGTAGATTAACACCGTGGAATTGCTCTTCATAGATCTGTTTGATACTCGTTCCAATCTCGTGCAAGCAACTCAAACAACGTTCCATTCCGCGTGCAAGGGAACAAGCCGCCACGTTGCTTTGCTGAACCGATCCCTTCCCTCCACGGCCCATAAGGTCAAAACCCTCCGTCGTTCTCTGTCAATTCACAAAATTAAAAGAAAATAAAAGGGCCGAAATACGTTTTAGATCGGATAATACGAGGGCAAGGCCCATCAGATGAACGGCAAATAAGAAGCCCGCGTGGATGGCTTGTCCCCACAACGATTCGGAAGCTAACCGAAAATCAGGAAAATGTACAAAATTTTTATTTCGTTGTTGCCGTTGTTCTCCTCCACGTAAATAATATGTGGTCCCAAAATGAACTCTCTAAAACCATCGCTTATGAACTCGTGAGCTTAACATCGTCTCCCTCTTCCTTCATAACAAGAATTGAATGAGATTTAATTTGGTGCCAGAACGCAACCCTGCGAAACCTACGGTAGCTCAAAGTTCCATAACAGAACAGTAAATGCTCAGGCTAAATGTTTACTGCTCTTTAATACCGAGTGTGAGGCAAGTCAGACCAGGAAGCAACTATGGGTCCTTGATCATCCAGAATCGCAGAGCTTCAAGGCAATCTCAGTTGATACCCATAAAGGCCATTAAAGATGAGATGGATGGAGAAACAAGCAGGTCTCCAGGACGTAGCTGGGATCCTGGGTTGGAAATTGAGGTCCCTTTCGAGCAGAGGCCGGTATGTATGCATACATAGAAGTGGGAATTCTTCTTTTTGTTTTTCCTCTACTGTTAAAGAGAAATATAGAATCGTTTTATATATATGTCATAAATTTCATTGTGGCACCAACCCTTCTTCTTGAACACAACCAAGCCAGCCATGTTCCTTTCCGGATATTTAGTGCGTGTGACGCTGAAAGTTACAATCCCCCGGACCAGAGCTTTGCGTTGTTGATAAAAGATCAAATCCATGGCCACCAACAGAACAAAATGATGAAAGAGCAAATCGATATGCTAAAACTGTTTTCAATATCATAATGAAAGCGATGCTCTCCACTGTCTGTGTAACAGGTAAATGAGTATTCATCTCTGAAGGACAGTGTGCTGTATTCATGGGGCGAACTGGGACCGGGTTCCTTCTTCGTTCGCCTAGGAGGGCTCTGGTTTCTGGTGTTCACGGTTCTTGGAGCTCCAATAGCTGCTGCGAGCTTTAATCCATCTAAAGTAAGGAAGAAGCCAATATTGTATGGACCTGATTGTTGTGAAATTAGATGAATATATATATATATATATTAATGAAGATACTCACGTAAAAATGTGCATTCCTTGAGCCGGTAGTTGTGTTTTATATCCGTGCAGGATCCTGTAAGATTCATACTGGCTGCTGGAACAGGAACACTCTTCATTGTATCATTGATTGTCTTAAGGATTTATCTGGTAAGTTCTAATCCTCTTAATACTTTTGTCCATGGCCAAGGCCAACAAATGACTGAACCATTTCAGAGTGGCTACTTTCAGTTGCTATATGATCAAATTCAACCATCACATACGGACTAACCAACTTGTGATGGTGGAAGAATCATGAAATCAGAGCTTAGACTTGCTAGACTGAGGAATAAAAGTAAAATCTCTGACAGTCGAAGAATACATCGTATTTAATGGTGCTAAATTATAATTTAACAAATTATTCATCCTAAAAAGTAATGACTTTACGGTTCACGATACAGACCATAGCTGATATATAAGTGGCTGTAGCTGGACTATTAAACTTTATCATCTTTACCAGTGTCCTGATCATTGAATTAACATTGCAGGGGTGGAGTTATGTTGGTGACCGACTTCTCTCAGCTGTTATTCCTTATGAGGAAAGTGGATGGTATGATGGACAGATGTGGGTGAAGCCGCCTGAGGTATGTTATCTCTCTGCACTTGCGTATAAACCAACTTCGTTGATAAGGGCATAAGTCCAGAAAAGGCGAAACTTAGAGTGGGATCTGATGATGTAGTATAGTTAAAGGGAAACAAAATTATTTTGGTTATTTCTTACATAAAACTAAACATATAGTCATAATTAGCATATATTTCTTCATTGATCAGCACATGCTTTAAACCAAGGAAAAAGGAACGAAGTGAGGAAGGACATCTAGTAAGCATGAGAATCTATTTAGTCTATACATTCTATAGACCTCTATGATAATTTCCCCAAGTTACATGACACCAACAGGAAGCAGCACTACGTACGTCATTTTTCTCATTTCATGCTTAGTACACTGAAAGCTTGTCTAACCCTTCTCTGTAGATCCTGGCTCGTGATAGACTGTTGGGCTCTTACAAGGTACCAATCTGTTGAATTTTTCATGGCATTTAGTTATTACGCACACAGATTTTGTATGGATGCCTGAAAAGCTGTGCGCTAAACTAGATATTTTTCAGCTCCGGCCAAAAAGGAAAAAAAAACACTCGGTTACAGCGTGCTTCAAAAATACATTTAAACTCGCATTGGCATCCACAAATATTACCAACTTCGTGCATGTAGTGCGATAGGGAAATGCATTTTTGAGGAGGATGTGGGGAAACTTTTTTGAATATAAATTGTTACAGAGTAAGGGTATCTATATCTACTAGGGATTGATATTCCATGTCTACAGGTTAAACCAGTCATCAAACAACTGAAGCAAACGTTAATAGGGATAGGAGCATTACTTGTTACTGGAGTCACGTTGTTTATCTTTGCTACACCAGTGGAAAACTTAATACAGACCTACTTTGCCACAAAGGAAGATACATCAAGTGCTCAAGCTCCAAAAGTCAGTACAAAGTTCAACTTAAGGTAAAGAAAGACAAATGAAGATCCTGTAGTATACTTCAGCTTATTTTTACTGTGCCTGTGACAATTGTCTGATAACTGTTGTAGAAAAGAGGAGTTGCTGAAACTGCCAGTAGATGTGATAGCTGATGATGATCTAGCAGCTGCTGCCGCTGAGGCTGCTGATGGAAGACCCGTCTACTGTAGGGATAGGTTTTATCGAGCATTGGCAGGTGGCCAGTACTGCAGATGGGAAGATCTACTCAAGTAAAGCCAGAGATAAAATGCACATCAACTCAATTTGTTAAAGCAGCTTTCAATTAGCAGAGGCTTGAATGCCCCAAGTTTCATTCCATTAGTTAATGAAAACATTTAAGGCGTTTGATAGATTATAAATGCAAGAAAGTGAAGATACTTGAGAAAATATTAGGGCACAATTTTGCAATTGCACGGGTCAATGAATGCCATATTGACTACTTGTAAATTAAGTCGATGCAGGGGGAAAAGACATGCATGCTTCATTTAAAAGGAAAAGTGTGAACAAGACAAGCAAAAGCGGATAGATCATGGCTGTAAAGACAGATCCGTCCATAGGGACATCATCTACATAAGCAGGAGAAGAATATATTTAATTTCCCAGGGTGCCATTCCGGCTAATAAAATTGCTGAACATGTTTACCTTCCATTTGCACTGACGTTCTTCATCATGATTTCCAGACGATGATTGCAGAGACTATTATTTTCAGAAAAATCAGCGCCAATGCAACTTGGCTTAGTTCATTAGGGCCTGAGATATTAAAGCAGCACCAGCAGCCAATCCATTGGCCCTATTCATCTATGTGACCAACACAAAAAACTCATGCGTCTATTGAGTTGCCTTTCAGAGTACTCTTAAGAGTCTCCTGCTGAAGAGTGATTTTGAAACATTGACAACAGCACACAGCATCAAGCCATCAATGCCGCTTCACAAGCCAACTCTTCTGGAATCACTATATAAACATTAGTAGTGAATCCATTAACCCATCCAAAGTGATCTAGAAATCAATTCGTTGTCACAGCAATAGGTTTCTTCATTACCCAAGCTTTTTGCACCAATGAAGGATTCTAAACAGTTGCCCTTCCACAGCTTTCCTAAATGTTTGTTTTCTTACTTTGGCATATTCAAGATCAAGTGACCTATATGCAAGAGCAAGTAGATACATCGCTGGATGAAGTCTTCTGCAGATAGTAGAAACAAGCAAGTCAGTATAATGCGCATGATTTCGAAAAATTTCTAATAACAAGTTCTGATATCTGAGGGGTATCAGACTATGGCACACGAAGATGACATGTATTTCTGCTACTGAGAAAGGAAAGGTCAAAATATCCGAAGGTTACATTATAGCTAACCTAAAGTTTATTAAAAAGTAGGTCAGTAATTCTGAATGAACAAATGATTTCAATAATAAATATGCAAAATAAAATTGTGGGTGTCAAGTCAAAGTGCCAGTTCAAACAAAGCATGCCAAACAGGCCTCACATTGTTCCACAATATGAGTTTGAATCTAAAATACCAGACTCCACAGTATATAATTTAACATACTCCAAGGTGTTTCCATCAAAATCAGCATTTACTTATAAATCATTAAATAGTAATGATTAAATGAAAAACAATTTTACAACAAAAACCTTAAGTAATTAAGTTATTTACCGTTAAGTGGTAATTTAGAATGTCATGGCAAAAAGTAGATGCCAAAAGCTAAAAAGATCTCACCTCTCAAAATGTTGACTGTCATCCCAGCCATCCCATAACCTTTGAGATGGGATTGTTCGACCTTTCTTATCTTTGCCGTATGTTTCAACATACCAGCCCCCTATGTCATGCAAACCACAACGAGGCTCAAATAGCCAAAATCTGTCAATTTGAGGGTTAAAAAATTCTATTACTTCGATTTTATACAGTAACACAAGTGCATTACAAGATCTTTATTCCATAACAATTGGCAGCGCCAAGAACAAATGAATTTGAGCAGAGACCGAGTCAGGGGTAATATGGTTATAGTTGGGATCACTATAGAGACAGAGGTTGTAAGCAATAATAGCTACAATATCGCTCCATCAATTCGTGGAATGTGTAAACTGTAAAGTATACAATGGATTATGGAACTAAGACTTGTTATATTACCAACAATGTTTACTATATATGTAAACAAATTGTTCCTTTTACCTAAAGAGTATATAGCAACAATATTTTCCCGATGATTGAAAGAAGAAAATGAGAAAAGCAAATTAACTTAACCACAAAGTTGATTTAGTAAGAACAATAAATATTTTATACCAATAGTATCCTAGAACAGTTTACAAACCCAAACAGACCATTAAACACAGCAAGAGAAGGATTGGTGTGCATAGTTAAATCCTGATATGTTCTCACAAGGACATGAAAAAAGCATGTATAGATATTTAGTATTTACTAGGAAATATTGAAATAACAAAATGAACAGAAAATTTATAGCCATAAGAGAACAGATTAGAACATATTTAGCGGACTCCAAAGAGTTACCGAAAGGTTATGTTTGTACTGACTAGTAAATTGTACTTTTTGCTCAGACATCATTTGGATTCAATAGAGATAACAGAGGTTTACTTGCTTGGCGGTAATTTGGCTCTCGTGCATCTACACTCACAAATAGAAACTTTTTCTCCAACTTGATACCAGTGCATGTGCTTCACCTGAAAATTAATCACATATAAAATTTATAGCAAGAGCCTGAAACAGACCTGTTTCTTCTCATATAAGAAATAAATAGAAATGATAACCAACAAGATGTAGTGGCAATGTAAAATTAGAAATCCCTTCTAGTCATGTTAAGCCAGGAGGGTGACAAACCAGCAAGGTCCTGTGTTTCATAATCACATGGGTCTTGGCCCCTCCACTGTCATAGACATTACAGGAACTTTCATCCTGACTGGTCCCAAGCCCAGCTATGGTTCCTATATGAATTCTTGTGACAGCTGAGTTACTTGTGAAGTAACTATTAGAGTCACAGATGTCAGTATTCTTGGTGTGTTCATCTGAATTAAGATAAACATGAATGCGATCTTCTGCTACTTCAGCATCAGAATAGCTTCCAGGAGGGACCCTGGAGGCCACAGCAACCACCCTTCCAGAGACATGCAATTCTAGATCTCTATATGCATCTGATATATGACTTGATATTTTGGAGTCATGAATTCGGGGAATTCCGAACCCAAATGGAACTTTTGCACTTGTGTGGATGTTTTCATTCTTTATAGATTGACATAGGCCTGGATGGAAGGATCTGAAAGAAGTTAACTTTTCATTATTGGTAGATGGTATCTCTGGGTTCTTATTGGCCAGGCAAACCATCCCAAAAAGATCACGACCTGAAACTATGTGCAAAACTTCTGGTGTTTCACAAGAGGACCTTTCTTCAGCCTCAAAGCACTCAGGGAAAAGCTCCATTGACTCAATTTCAGGGCCAAAGTATGCTGCGTGTATGGCTGAGTAAAAATCTCTCTCAAGGACATCAAAATAGCCTGTTTCAACTACTACCCTCTTCTCTGACAAAATATCGTTGATAGCTAATCTGTACCACTGTAACCATTCAACAACTTCCATCTCCTTGGAAGTTGTTTCATGTGATCTATAGAAATGGAATTTCGAACCCTGCCTAGTATGCTTCTCCACAAGCTTCTTTTGAGACAACAGGTATCTGTCATAATGAGCTCTCTTCGTGGAATCTGAAAGAATCTGCAATGCATCATAGATTATTCTATTAATTGAGAATAAATACTAAACCAACGAAAAATCCAATTTCTTATCATGTGCAATCGTGCATGGGCCATCATACTACACGGTAAGAAAGATTTCTAGTATTAAAACTCATTACATAGTTGTTCATTCCCTGATGAGATGGATAACAACAGAAAACAAGTAGCCAAACCAAGCAACAAAATCTGCAAGACCATGTACAGCATTGCTGGCATTGTAACAATTTCCATTAACATTCATAAGACACAGGCATGAACAACAGACTGCTATTTACATTGTATTGATGTCATGATGAGTTTGTTCAGACTCATTGTTCAGCTAATAGTCTTTCTGTCGCTAAGATCTAATCAAACTAGTTATCAAATGGAAACAATATCGACTGTACAATGCTTGTTTTTACTAATTTATTACCTAGCTTTGATAGAGTTTCATCTTTGCTTAATCGTTGATCGTGAATTCTACTTCTTTTTCCTTGCATTACATGAAACTAAAATTCCGCCATGTTCATAATGCATGAATTCTACAAGTTGCTATAGATGCTCCCCCCCCCCCGCCCTCTCTCTCACACACACACACACTGATATACTATAATGTTTATATTCAAAACAAAAACCAACCAACCAGATATCTTCGAATTTTAACATCAACAGTTCCACTTTTAGATTTCCCGATAAGAACTGTACCCCCCCCCCCAAAAAAAAGGGTCCCATAATTGCATTCATTCAGTTTATCATTTCAAACGAAGCGAACAAAGCACGGGTGCAGACCTCGGAGAATATACTTATCTCAACAATTTTCAAGGCCTCATCAGTTTAAGAATTTAGTTTAGTCCTGATTAATTCAATTGAGCACATGAGGCCCAGTGCTGACAAAAAACGAGCATAACATTACGCAACCAGAACAGGAAAATAATTGCTCTTGGCATCCGATTAAATAACGTTTCCCGCAGGAATATAATAGTTTTAAGTTGAAATATCAACACAGCACCTCGTAGGCGGACAGGATTTGCACAAATCGTCGCGACGCAGATGAATCGTTTTTAGAGTCAGCAAGGTCAGGGTGAGTTTCCTTGGCCAATCTGCGAAAAGACGCTTTAATCTCAGCAAACGAACTGGTCTGGGACACTCCTAACAGCTCGTACGCATTTTCCACCGGGAAATCGGTCCCAGCTGACTCCGAGTTACTACTGAACCCGTGAGCTCTACAAATTGGACACGGGAACATGCGATAGCGCGTTGAATCATTGCAATGTGATATAAATGATATTTGAGACATCGGCCGCCGGTGATAGATCCCGACGGATCGATCATATCGGACAGGAGAAGCCAGATTTCTTCCTTTCGTTTCAATATTAAGTGGACGAAACTTAGTAAAGAGAGCAGATGTAACACAT
>QFDD01007593.1:0-13489 GCA_006871305.1 Vachellia collinsii
GCCAACAGGCAACAACCCTTACCCCAGTATGACAAGGTGACAGCTATGTTGTATATGTATATATTATTTAGTTTTTATTATAAGGCATTTTTAACTATGTTGTGAAAATTAAAAGAAGGGATTAAGTCATTAAACTTATCTAAAGGATGTTTTTAAAATTGATCCACAGTTAAAATAATGAGTTGCATATGTGTAAAAAGAAAATTGTCTTTTTTTCCCATAAGGATTTTTTTAAAAAATACTATCAATATAATAAATAATGTTAACACACATGTATGATAAAAATCCCTCATTCCTTTTAAAAAAATGTCCTCTGACAGTACTATGATACTATTTATAAATTATTTTTAATATATTTTCCATAGATCAAATAAAATTTTAAATTTTATAAATCATGTATTAAAATACTCATGAAAATAAAGCCAATATAATAACAAGTAAATGGTAAAATTGTATATTTATAAAAAAATTAAGAATACAACTTATGAATATGATCGGAAAAAAATTATTATCTCCATCCAACGAATAAAATAAGAGGAATATATGAATGTGTAAATATAAAAATGACTCTTAAAAAAACAGCCACAACTTGCGCATGTTCTTACAAACTTTGATGTGATGTTTTATAAGAAAAATTTAAATTAAAGAGGAAAGAAAAGTGTCGCTGGCTGGCTGAGAAGAGTCCTAGAGTTCACTCAATGTGTATTCAATGCTTCATCACTTTTATAAACACATTCTATTTTAAAATAGTTCTATTTATACGAAAAAATTGTGCTCCCACATTATTTTAATTGGTGGAAGCTTGACTTTTCAAAGAGATAACATTAGAGCTGACGATGCAACGCTTTCTATATCTTATTTTTCTTCTGCTTTGATTGAATGCATATCAGTGTGAATATACGCTGGCCATGCTTAAGTATTTAGGAAGCATATCATGAACATTCAAAGAGGATACAAAGAGAGGAGCAGCTTCAAATTTTTTCCTCCTAAATACGAGCATCTTTAAACATGTTTAAAATATTATTGTATATTAAATATAAAAATTTAAATATTTTTTTAATATGTTATGAGAAATTAGCATATCCTACTGAATCTAATCATGTTGGTATTGCCACTTGATGTTAAAGTTAGAGAATTGACTTTTAATAGTATAGAGGACAAGCACAGACAACGGGCCGTCTTGGGGATGTTAATGGAATTGACAAGTTGGCAGCAGCCATCCGTTGTTAGATAAGTTTAAAGTCCACATGAGTTGGCATTTTAATCCAAATGCCAAATCAAGTCAAAGTTTCCCTTTCTTTTCATTTTCTTTTAAATTTCTACATGTTACACTCACATGTAATGTACTTCTTTGGTCATTATCTAACCCCTCTTCCTATTTTTCATAACTTTAGAAAAGCAAGTTTTAAAATAAAATTTATCTTACATACTTACCTTATAAATTGCAAATCACATTAAAAATGTAGTTTATACCGCTAATTCAAATATATTAATAGATGGTGTTTGTTATGAACCAGATCATTGGCACCTTTTCAATATTGTCCCTGTTCAAACCATGGAATAAGATATTAATCATTTCCATGACTTCTTGAATATAATTCATTATATTAAACATGAGTACATTTAAAATTTCTGTTACTTCAAATAAAGTTAATGATTTAACCACTCTTATTAGCTTTAATGAGGTTGTTGAAGGTACTTTCTAAATTATTGTAAAGATAAAGTGGTACATTTTTAATCAGATTTAAAGTGATCGTGAAACAAGTATCAAGATGCTTGAAATTATACATGGAATAAGCTTGTAACTTATTTTGACAAAGCACATGTATTTCTTATATTAAAGATAATTATATTCAAGATATTATACGCATTAAATGTATAACACTTATTCTAACGAAAATTTAAAATTTAATCCGTGATATTATAATAAACTAGCATATTTCACAAAATTCAATCTCACCGTGAAGATGTAAACCAAAGATATTTTCAGAAAGGCCAACAGAATGGAGGTCATACGTAGGATCTTTGAATGGTCATGCGTTGTGCATTGGCCCGGAAATTAGTATCAATCCCAAGATGTCTCTTCAAATTTCCATGATCTCATTCTCATCACTCTTTTCTTCTGTCACCTTTATTTTTTTTAAAAAAAACAAAGCTTTATTTCATGCAATGGATTCTCTTTAATGATTATGTTTTCTGAATTAATGTTTTTTGAATGCTCAAATAATACCTTTAACAGGAAGGCTCACCAAATTTCAACGTTCTTGTTGCCTAGTTGGCCTCTCCAATAAAAAACAGAAAGACAGAAAAATTCAACGTTCTCGTCCGTTTTTTTTCCCGTATTTAAGATCGGAAGGATGTCAAGCTTTTCTTGTGATATCTTTCTCTTCCTATGGTGTTGTTGACTTGAGCTCTGAATAATCTCCATCGTCGTCTTTTGGTGGAAACTGTAGCTGTGAGCGGCAGCGGCAGCAATGGCAGGTGGAGGATTTGCAGAAGCTGGCCCACTCAAAAGGGCTCATCTCTATGAGCACAAGTTCACTCTTTATTTCGCCTTTTCTTGCCTCGTCGGAGCTCTTGGTGGTTCTCTTTTCGGCTATGATCTCGGCGTTTCAGGTCCGCTCTCTTCTTCCCTCCAACTCTATATCATCTTCATCTCCTTTTTCCTTCCATGCATTTTCTGGGAAAATTCTCGTTTCTTCCGCTCAATACATGGCTTCTCTCGTTTAATTTTTCAGTCACGTTGGAATTGGTGTGCTGTATAAGATTAACTGTATGAGCTCATGAGTAAGGAATCTTAGGATGAAGTTTTGTGATAGATAATTATTCTTTTACTCGATCTACATTGTTGCCAATTCATTGTTACCACTATTTTCATTGTTCTCTTTCGAGTTTCGACTGCTTAACTTCTATCGGATTAACTTTGTACGCATACATGCTGTATCCGTTATTCTCATGTTTGTTAACTACGTAGTTCGTCTCTTTTTGGGATTGGCCCTGTTTCTCTGACAGAAATGGGGAAAAACAAAATGGTAAATTGGTATAAAGGACCAAAAGGAGAACCTATCTGGCAGAAAAGAACAAAATAATGGTAGCTTCGAAGGAGAAATCCAGCTTCAAATGAGTTTAAGAAATCTGCAAGTTATTTTTAAATTTCTGCGATTCACCTTCAAGATTCCCACTTCTTTGGGTTTTTTTTTTTTCCTGCCAAACAAGTTCAGGTTTAGATTCTTTATACCTATTTTCCCCAAGCAAAAAAATATGTAGTTTCATGGAACACTGGTGTAGAAGACTGTGTGTCGGCATTAGTAAGTTCGGATTTTTCAAACCAGGGGCTGGGGGATTTTCTCCCTTTTTTTCTGTGGGATTTAAGAGACGACGACAAAGGAGAATTCATTATTGGAGTATGAGTCGTAAGCACCTACTTGCAACCTACAAGTTTGACTTCACGAAATTGGACTTTCAAGTTTGAACTACTACAATACTAATAAAAAGTGATACCATGTTTTACAAATTTGATTGTAGAAGTTGAAAATCAAATGATGAATATAGTTATAAAGGCTATAATTTCTAAGCCTGGGGTTTTTATGGTATTCTACCCATGACATGATCGGCTAGACTTCAGTTAACGCACCTGAACATCATATAACTTCTTGACTACAGAACCTCTACAGATTAATATGTTTCTTGCGTTGTGCTCAGTACTTTACAGAACTGATCAAATTGAATGATGACATTCATATTACTGCAAAATCTGACGACCCACCAAACTGAACTTGATATTTTCAGGTGGAGTGACCTCCATGGATGATTTCCTCAAGAAATTCTTCCCAAATGTGTACAGAAGAAAGCAAATGCATCTGAAAGAGACAGATTACTGTAAATATGACAACCAGTTGCTGACTCTTTTCACATCATCTCTTTACTTCTCTGCACTTGTTATGACATTTGCAGCTTCACATTTAACCAGAAAGAAAGGGAGAAAAGCCAGCATTATAGTTGGATCTCTCAGCTTCCTTGCAGGAGCAATCCTCAATGCTGCTGCTGAGAACATTGCTATGTTAATCATTGGTCGTGTCCTTCTCGGTGGAGGCATTGGATTTGGCAACCAAGTAGGTCACATCCTCCATAAGAGAAATATTATATAATAAGATGAAATGATCAATAATGAAGCATAAGCATATCAAGCATAATTTCGGCGTGATTTACCTATAGCATGATTGCATGTGTTTCTATAATTGACAGGCCCTATTTATCTTTTCCTGATTGAGGATACCTAAGAAAATTTATTTCGCATTTTACTGATTGTCATTTGGTTGTACAGGCTGTTCCCCTGTATCTATCAGAAATGGCTCCAGCAAACATCCGAGGAGCAGTGAACCAACTGTTTCAATTCACAACCTGCATGGGAATATTGGTTGCGAACCTGGTGAATTATTTCACTGATAAAATCCATCCCAATGGATGGAGAATATCCCTTGGTTTGGCTGGGGTTCCCGCAATTTTAATGCTTATCGGAGGCCTTTTATGTCCTGAGACGCCCAATAGTCTTGTGGAACAAGGTAAAATAGAGGAAGCGAGAGTGGTATTAGAGAGAATTAGAGGTACCAACAATGTTGAAGCTGAGTTTCAAGATCTCATTGATGCGAGTAAGGAAGCACAGGCAATCACAAATCCATTCAGGAACCTCCTGAAAAGAAAGTACAGACCTCAGTTAGTAATAGGCGCCTTGGGGATTCCAGCATTCCAACAGCTAACTGGCAATAACTCCATTCTCTTCTATGCTCCTGTCATCTTCCAGAGTTTAGGCTTTGGTTCCAACGCATCCCTGTATTCATCTCTTATTACGAGTGGCGCACTGGTTGTTGCTACTCTGATATCGATGGCTTTAGTTGATAAGTTTGGCAGAAGAGCTTTCTTTTTGGAAGCTGGCCTTGAAATGATATGCTGCATGGTAATTCCTCTTGCAATGACATTACACATAACTTCAAATTGTACTTAAATGTTACACATTTTGGCATTTTATTGTGTTTTGTGCTTATAGTACTTTTGATCTGCAGGTTGCTGTGGCTGTGGTTTTGGCTCGTGAGTTTGGGCATGGGAAAGAACTGTCAAAGGGCATCAGTATCTTTCTGGTGATTTTGATTTTCATATTCGTCTTGGCATATGGAAGATCTTGGGGTCCCCTGGGGTGGTTGGTTCCCAGTGAACTCTTCCCATTAGAGATAAGATCGGCTGCACAGAGTATTGTGGTTTGTGTGAACATGATTTTCACAGCTCTTGTAGCACAACTCTTCCTCATGTCCCTTTGCCACCTCAGATATGGGATCTTCTTGCTGTTCGCAGGCTTGATTGTTGTCATGAGTTGCTTTGTCTTCTTCCTTTTGCCAGAAACAAAGAAAGTTCCAATAGAGGAGATTTATCTTCTATTTGAAAATCACTGGTTCTGGAAGAGCATAGTGAGACAAAGAGTCCAAGGGAGATAATAAACAAACTGGAAAGCCTGGTGATAGATGAGAGCTTATTGACAAGACAGATTCAAGTTTAGATTATTGTATTAAAATGTTTCATATCTATCCAAAGAAGAAAACAAATAATTGCCAATTAGTATAAGCATAATATTTGTTTCAATGTTTTGTTTGTTTTTATCCCCATTTAATTTCTCTTTTATTGATAACAATTTCCTATTGCAAAACACCAAAATTTAGAGCCATGAGAAATCCAACAATTGGATCTTGATAGAATGTAGAGCACGTTTAGATCAATGGGAATCATGTTTGCTACGGACTAACAAAGAGAGTAGGATATAACAATAAATCAGTGTATCAACATTTTTTTATACGCCAACTTTCTTGTGTAAATTGCAAAGGATTTACAAATTCATCTAAATAAAAAAAGAAAAGGAAACTTTAGGTTTCTAGATCATGAAGCTGAAAGGAGACATCGTTGTGGGAATGTGTGTTTACAATGATTGTCATTGAAAATAAATATGATTAATAAATAAATTATTTGGAATTAGTAGTTAGACAAAAAAATAAAAATAAAAGAGAATTTTTTTAAAAAAATTAAAGAATTTGCAAAGTAAACAGTCATATGGAAGGAGGAGATGTTCTTAGCAGTGTATTTAAAACCCATCGGATGGTTTAAGTGTTTTATTATTTTGTAATTTTTAAAGGATTGTAAGAATAAATATATATTTTTAATGTTGTATTTTATTATTGCTACAATCAATCAGCTGTGAGACATGTATACATAAAAATGTTACGTATTTAATGTCATTTTTATTTAAATTTTATAATATTAATTTATTCATAATTAAATATCAATATTTTTTTTATTAAATTATATATTTTCATATGATTGGTGTGACGAACAATTTATCCTAATCTAATCTATTAATCCTTCACCTAATGTTTTCACCGACTTAAAGCCGGTCTCGATTTTAATACTTAGCTCTCTCTGGTAAATTCTTGTATGCACAAATGATCTACTGCGAACCATGTCTTATTTTCTGTCTCTCTCCCAGTCGAGGCTAAGTGTCTCACATAAGAACAGCTTAAGCATTCTGACTGGATAGTGCTGAAGCATTTTGACTGGGAGTGCAAAAATGAAGGGGTGTGCCAACAATTTCTCACAATGACCTGTGTTTTTATTATTTCTTTGGTTCTGGGTGTCTCACTTTACCGACACAGTGGACCTTGTCTGACTAAGTAATAAGGAGCACCCAGCATAATTATCTGAAATATTGAGCTCGACTTGCTTGAGTGACCCCGAAAGCGATGAAAGAAGCAGCGTAATGACTCCGGTGCTCGCTAGCGGGGCACAAGGAAGCACCATTTAGGTATTATGCCATCGCAATTGCTTTTGATATTTGTCCTCCATTGATGTGATCTTAGGAAGCAGTAGCGTTCCATAGCAAGTAGCGAATATTTCTTCTACTTTTGGTCCTTTTTTTGGGTTTATTTCTCTTGGAAGTTAAAGTAATGAACTGGTTTCTACTTGTTCATCCTGCATCTGGTAAGCTCTTTTATTTAGTCTATGCCTTACTTTTCAGGACCTGACGTAAAAATTTAAAGCCACTATGATCATAGAATTTTAGTTTGGAGGCATTCGAGTGTGCTTGGAGTGACTGGTCGCTTTTTTACATGAAATGGGTACTTCTGCTGTAGCTCGGAAGTGGTTTCATGGGAGGATTAGACTGCTCCTCGTTTTAATTTCTGTATTAGTTGTTTCACAATGTTTTGCTTTTCCCTTCTGGACAACATCTTCTCTATTCCATTCCCATAGACCTTCAACGGGACCACCTGTTGAATTTGCCATTCCTGCAACCAGAAAAGGGAATATGTTCGGATCAACTACAATCAGTCCCATAACTGAAGTTATTTATGCCTCTAGTTCAAATGGTTTTGAGAAAGAAGCAGATATAGACCATGAATTGGCATTTGATGGAGACGGGAGCTCAAGAAAGGGGTTCACTTTTGAGAAACGTGAAATGCTTGATAAGAGTTTTAAAGTGGAAGATATCATATATGCAAATTCCAACTTCACTCAAAATGGACCTAAGCATGCACATGGTCTCACTAGACCAATTGATAAATTTAGTGATGTGTTATATGCACCTGAAGCATACAGCAAAGTGTTATTTGGTAATGTTCAAGGTCATGTGGATAACATGCAAGTTGTATCAAAAGGAGTTCCTTCAGAGGACATCAAGTATGTGAATGCAGGTTTGAGCTCATCTGATCAGTCATTTACTGCCAAGATATCTTCAAATGGAAGTGGAGTGCAGAGTATGGTGGAAATGGAACATAAGAATGAAAAGACTGAGTTACTAAAATCTACTTTGCCCGTCTTGCGAAATAAACCTATGATGGGTATCCTATCCACAAGGAATAAGTTGGTTCAGTCAACACCAATAACACAGATGAACTCTTTATTACTTCAGACTTACAATTCTTCTTCATATATGGTATGAATGTGAGCTTTGATTCTTCCAATTTAAGCAATTTCTGTTCTACACAGGATCCTGATGTTCAATTGTCATTGCTATCAGAGGCCAAGATGGTCATCTCCACGTGATCGTGAACTATTATCTGCGAAAGTAGATATTGAGAATTCCCCTGCCATATCAAATGCTTCAGGACTCTATGCGCCTATATTTCGAAATGTTTCCAAGTTTATAAGGTACCCTGGCAATTGGTCAATATCTAAAGCTGTACAGCACTGCAAAGTAAATTATTGTCTTTCTTTTCTTTATTCTTTTTAGTATTGCCAACTTGTATCCATTTGGTGCTGGTATTACTAAGGGTTATTTTTGGTTAATCTAGAATTGCGGACACATAACACTGTTATTTCAATCCTACAAATTTAAATATACAAATTGTCAACATTATGACTTATGTACCAGTTTGCCACATCTTTCTATTTATTGGCCAGGAGAAACATTCTTTATTGTAACCAGTTCTTGTGAAGGGCTTTTTTCAGTGGGGAGCCTGTAACATTACACTGATCTGAACCTTTTTTACTTTTGGCATGTGTCCTTCAGGAGTTATGAATTGATGGAGCGCAAGCTTAAAGTTTATGTATATAAAGAAGGAGCAAAACCTATATTTCATCAGCCAAAGATGAGAGGGCTTTATGCTTCAGAAGGGTGGTTCATGAAATTGATGGAGGCAAACAAAAACTTCATTGTGAGGGATCCTCGAAAAGCTCATTTATTTTACCTACCATTTAGTACACAAATGCTAAGGATTAATCTATCTGGACAAAACTTCCAAACTAAGAGGATGGAGCAATACGTTGAAAGATATGTGGAATTAATTGCCAAAAAATATCGTTTTTGGAACAGAACTGAAGGAGCAGACCATTTTTTTGTTGCTTGTCATGATTGGGTATGTTCTCCAATCTCTAAGCATCATTCTTGTTCATATATATATGTATTTTTTTTTTGCCAACACACACACACACATATGTATATAACTACCTTACTACTGGATAAAAATTATTTAAAGTTCTTTTTATTTGTTTGCTTGGTTAAAAAAGGTTGACCATTGTTTAGAATTTGTTCATAAATCTAGAGCATGAATCTAAAATTTATCCTACAATAGTGATTTCATTGTTCTCATATATACATGTGTATTGAGTAATTCAAATCTTTCTATTAATCTATTGAGTATCAGTAGTCAGGCTAAGGAATTTAATAACACATACAGATAAGTATATAATCCTTCCGATCTTGAGACCCTGCTTCCAGAATTATGTGGCAAAGTTTAACCATTTGTTTATTACGGCACATCACATGATTTGCATGAATAACCCACACGTTTTACACATGAGAACTCAATGTGAATAGTAGGTGAATTGTTGTCAGGAAAAATTTAGCATGACGGTTATATATCTAGTGAAAAGAAATGACGGTCCCTGACCTAGTTCTCTTGTTTATGTGTGAATTACTTGAATTCAGTTGCGTGTGTTTTTGAACCTGGATCTACTGCAGATTAAGTTTGTCTGCATTGATTTAATGAGAGAGATGAAAATGCAGGCCTCCCGGATCACAAGGCGGCCAATGCAAAATTGCATTAGGTCTCTTTGCAATGCTAATCTTGCTCAAGGATTCAAGATAGGCAAGGACACGTCTCTACCCGTTACATATATACATTCTATGATGGATCCAATAAGAGGTATTGGAGAAAAACCTCCTTTGGAAAGGCCTATTCTTACCTTTTTTGCAGGAGGCCTGCATGGTTACCTCCGAGAAATCCTACTAAAACACTGGCAGAATAAAATACCTGACATGAAAATTTTCGGTCAGATGCCGCGTGATTTGGAAGGCAAAAGAACTTACAGGGAATATATGAAGAGTAGCAAGTATTGCATATGTGCTAGAGGTTATGAGGTTCACACCCCAAGAATTGTAGAAGCCATTATGTTTGAGTGTGTGCCAGTGATCATATCAGATAATTATGTGCCTCCTTTCTTTGAGGTATTGAAGTGGGAAGAATTTGCTATATTTGTCGAAGAAAAAGATATTCCTCATCTAAGGAACATACTTCTCTCTGTAACAGAAGAGAAGTACCAGGCACTGCAGTTAGGAGTAAAGAAGGTGCAGAGGCATTTCCAGTGGCACAGAAGTCCTGTAAAGTATGATTTATTTCATATGATTCTTCACTCAGTGTGGTACAATAGAGTTTTTCAGATCAGACCCAGGTGGTAATATCTGGATTGAATGGCAGAAAGCTTGATTTGGTGGACAAAGTTAGCGCATGATACATGAGCAGTATGAAAAATGGTCATCTGGGTTCAGACTATGGCATATAATCTTTTAGATTGTGGTTTTTATTGATCTGGTTAGAGACAAGTCTTATTCCTATCTCATGCATATAACAGATCGTTGCTGCGTCAGTGCGTTATTTGAATTGCTCTGTTGTATGCAATGCAAACCCGAACAAATAGAGAAAGTGTTGAGTCAAAATCCCAATATGATTTTAATCATGTCTTAATTATGTCAAACAGTGTGAATTTTTCTGAAACGACAGAAAATAAACAAGAAAAAGGGTATGGATCGAAAGAAAAGGGGGAAATAGGACCTAAAAATTTTAAGCGTGGATGAGTTGTTGACTTCTTGTTAAAAAGGAGGCTAAAAATTGAACTTTTGGTCATGGTGTTTGTATGCGTCATTTTCCCTAAGATCGAATTAACAAAAGAAACAAAATCTTAAGCATTTTGCCGGAAAATGGGACGTTGAACAGTCAAGTAAAGATAATGTACAAGAAATATATAATCTTGAAACTTGGAAGTGACAAAGTGACAATCTGGATTGAATGGCATAGTCCCCCGTCAGCGGAGAATACGACGTCGTAGCGAGGTCCTTTTCGAGTTTCTTCTCAGCACAGACACTGATCAGAGACGCTAACAATTATTTTGATGGGCATGTTTGTAGAAAGTTTTTCTTGCTTCAATATTTTAATTGAAGTGCCTAAAATGCTTCGACGGGACGATTTAGGTTAGTCACTTTAATCTCATTTGCTCGAGGGCTGTTCTGCTTGCTTCACTAGAGTTCGAAAGAATATCCACCTTCAAGTTTCACTCTCCTCCATAGCTAGGTGAGTGCTGTTCCAAGTAGTGTCTTCGCTTTTGATGGAAACCATACAAGTTCAGTTTTTGCTTCATCCTTCTTATGCATCCTTGGGTATGATACAAAGTACAAACCCTCTCGCTCACTCTTCCTCACACACAAGCATAGATTGTTAGTCATCCTAGCTGATTTGTTCCGGCGCCTGATAAGAACAATCGGGAACTTTACACGCTCAATGATCTCTTCTCTTGTTTCCGTTTATATCCGTGCTTTCTTTCGTAAGCACGGTTGTTTTGTAATCTATCTACGAATTCTTTAACATTCCATTACTTCATAACCCTCTATTTTAGCTTATTTGAGTTTCGGTTTAACTTCAATGCGCAGGACAATGATGGGAAGATCGGGTGTTAGATTCAAATTTGAGAAGCTTTGATCTAGAAGTTATGGTGTTATCTCTGTTCTGAGAATCTGAGTGGATATTCTTCAATGTTCCGATTATGCCATATGGGAAATGGGAGATGGCTTTATCTGTTAGGGATAGTGGCTGTTAACTCATTACTGTTTCAGTCAATATTGGTTACTGTTGGAAATGCTCCTTGGTCTTTATCGTTGGAAGAATATCATAAGCCCAGGGATGATTTTTTGAGCTTCCCATTGTTACATTCAGCTGCAAAGTTTTCTACCATTCAGAATCCTCTAGCAGTTAATGGTTCAAATTCTATTAACTATTCTGCGTTCACCGGCACTGTGAAAAATGTACATATTTCCATTGTCAGTGAAGAAGCCCGTCATCTTAAGTGGTTAGATGGAATTAAAAATCATTCACAGAGTGCTACTGATGCTTTTGAAGTTGTGAGAGATAGAAATGATGTCCTTAGTTTCCCTGAGAAGAAAGTTGACTATAAAAATGTGAGCTCAGGGTTTGATGGTGTTGGCGTTAAGAAGAGCAATCTTATGCCAATTTTAGCCAGGAAAAGTGAGCATGTCGTTTCAGTGAAGAAAATTTTGAAAACAAAAAGTGAAATTTCAACAAGTTATCAGTTGGTAGAAAACAAAAATGTGGATTCAAGTGAAGCTGAGAGAGTTTATACTCATTTCCAGTCTCCTGTGCCTACTAATCTGACTCATTCAAATTCCAACTCTTCTGCTCGTTCTTCTCTGAAGCAAAATGATTCAGCTGACTCAGATAGTGGTGTTTCAACAAATATTCCTGGGAGAAGGAAAATGAGGTGTGAACTACCACCTAAGTCCAGAACCTTAATACAAGAGATGAACCGGATATTAGTGAGGCGTCGGGCCAAGTCTCGTGCAATGGTATAGCAGTTGTATCAATTTGGAGATACTTGTTTGGGGAAAAAAATATAGTTGATGTAATATATAGACCAATTTGGTTGCAGAAACCGCGATGGTCCTCCAAACATGACCTGGAAATTCATGCTGCTAAGTTGGAGATTATGCATGCTCCTACAGTGACACGTGACAAAGAACTTTATGCTCCCCTCTTCCGCAATGTTTCCATGTTCAAAAGGTAAGTTTGATGGAGTTAAGGTAACATAACTGCATAGTCATACTTATGTTAATAGTGCTTTATTGATGCCTATTTCTGTTTGATCCGTAAAAGGTTTGACCTTGAAAGGAAAATGGAGGGGTGTTGACTTTCTGAAGTACCAATCACTACTTAACTCCTACAATCATTCTGAGGCATATTTTATCAGAACCAAACAGATAAATCACTCAATTTGCAACATTAAATGTTGTCTTCTGAATACATTTTTTAAAATATGATGTTGGGTTTTACCTTATTTTCAGTTAAATTACTCTCCTTTCTGTTTTTCTCTGTGCGAGCTATGTTTGACCTACGATGTCCAATGTTCAAGAAAGTAACTTCTCTGTGGTTGCACTTTCAGGAGCTATGAACTGATGGAGCGCACACTCAAAGTTTATATATACAAGGATGGAGGCAAACCCATTTTCCATCAACCTATACTCAAAGGGCTTTATGCAGCAGAGGGATGGTTTATGAAACTGATGGAGGAAAACAGGCATTTTGTTGTGAATGATCCCACAAAAGCCCACCTCTTTTATATGCCATTCAGTTCTCGTAGGTTAGAACATTCCCTTTATGTACGTAACTCTCATAATCGGACAAATCTTCGCCAGTATTTGAAGGAGTATACAGAGAAAATTGCAGCAAAATATCCTTACTTCAACAGAACTGGTGGAGCTGACCATTTTCTTGTTGCATGCCATGATTGGGTATGTTGTATCCTTCTCGGTTCCCTTACTTAACTTGCATGAACGCAGAGATGTGTTTCTTTAATGTGTCAAACTTATATTTTCACTTCAAGAAGTGCTATTTATCTAACCATATTGCAGTCTTTTTTTTTTTTTTGCCAACAAATATTGTAGTCTTTT